>OFHS01004400.1:0-14133 GCA_900245855.1 Calvadosia cruxmelitensis | reverse complement strand
TTCCATAAGCGACAAGACTTGAAGCTTGGAATTACTATTAGACTTTATCGGATGCCATTCCTGGCATTTCATCCAAGCCACATGCCAATGGCCTTGAAAAATGTTACTCAGTTTAGAGATTAGACCATTGCAAGAACACAGAAACAGCTCGATTATGACACAAGATAAGTAGGTCGATCGTCATGTGATCAGAAAAGATTCTTTTTGAAGCATTCGAAAAAAGAGGAACATTATAAGAATTACATCACGTAATTATTGTTAAATTTCATGAATTGACTACCTTAATTATCAATATAATTTATTGTAATTTTTAAATATCAAGTCCGATATGCATACTGCAGCAATTAATCAGGTTCCATAGCTATTGGCGCCATAATTATATAATAATTATTAATATTTTTAGTTTTATTGAATTTCGCCTCATGGATAAATCAAAGTATTTGGCATAGAACTCAAGCTTTCGAAGTCCGGGTTCTTAATGGGATGTTCCGGGATGTTCTGTTTTACAGATGTACTTGTCATGTTGCAGTCTGGTTCAGCTTTTACTGATTGATTATTAAAGTCGTAAAAAACTGACCCTCTTTGAATTTGTGTTGTTTATTGTATCCACATGGAGAACATGAGAATATACCACTTTCCATTTCCGACACAATTAAAATATATTCTTAGAAGCACAGGTTAATCAGTTCTCCATTGTTGGACACAACCGGTGTATTATTCGTGTTCAATAGACAGTAACAAGAAATCAACAACAACAACAACACCATGTGCAGTGGAATAAGAAATTATCTACAGTCGCAGCATGCACTTTGCATCAATTTCACGGCTAGATTCACATCACTTGGCTTCTGAACAATAGAATTCATCATACGACCACTGCTAAGCAACACAGTGAAAGATACAATATCACACGACACGCAATGACATGGAATCGTCATTAATTGTCATAGCAACCAATCAAATGCCCACGTGAAATGCGTGCTGGGAATGAAGTCGCTTTATCATCCTGTATTCTTTTGGGTTGATAACGGGAGACGGTTTTGCCCCCAATTGGAACAAGGGGCGTGGTAGAAATAACTTCTTTAGTGTAAAGTACAAGTCGCATTGCTTAGACAGCATATAGTAGAAGTTGGTCTCGATTTATCGCCATGGACTGGATATAACGATGAATAATCAAGCGATCCGAAGGAAATATCACTGCGGGTCCACTGATGTGCTGTTCAAGGCGTGACGGTCTCTGCAATGGTCGTCTGGCGGAAAAACAAACGAGACAATATCAAACAAAAAAGCACTGAGCCCTTATTCATGGAACGGGACTAAAGCGTACTCCGAGATTAAACAACTAGCCTGGAATAAATTACAAAATTGTGTTTGGCATTTGAGATTTAGTCCTGGGCCCTATTCATGGATTGGAGCTAAAGAAAAGTCCGAGACTTGAGATTTAGCACTGGGGCTCCTATTCATGGGCTGGGGGTAACTTAATTTCAAGTTGGAAGAGTGCACAGCTTCTTTAATACTATCGATGTTAACTCTTGTCCTGCTCATAAGACTAGTTAAATGAAGACTTCAAGTCGCTTTATCGATTGCTGATTGGTTGATCTCTAGGGACTAACTATCTGATTGGTTACATGTTGCTAATTTTGACTTGCTTCGAAACGTATATACACGTCAATAGCAGGACAAGGCTTAAGATGTCAGGTCATATCAAAAGAAACACCATAAGAACTGAACTCAAATGAACATGACAAAGACAATCTCAAATCTTCCATCGACCGATCTCAACTACAAGTGTCTACTCACCACGAGCGATTGTTCTGCGTGATCGTCTGAAACACCATTTTCAGATATCGGAAGTGGCGCGATGTCCTTTGTCGGTTGAATCACTGAAGAACTACCAAACAACAAAGAAAACACATTGATCTATGTGGCTTGGTCTGCAGCACAGCGAACGAGCACGGCACTTGACTGTCGAAGGTGCTCCAGTCATCTCAACTATAAGACCTCTGGTTAAAAGACCCAAAAGTATAAACCAAAATATTGCTATGCCAGCCTCGTGATTAATCCACGTTGTAATTTAATGACATCGTCAATCGCTTCGACGTTAATTAAGACACCATCAAAAGAGCCCGATTGTCATTACAATCTTTTTTTTATCGGCCTCATGGTGAATTAGCATGGCTCCTAGGGTAACCATGTTACCAACGGCTGGAAAGTGTTGTCTTTGATGGGCTACTGCAGGAACTGTAAACTGCACTGCTTTTCTTACGCAGTTGATCTATTTGTCGGCTGGGCGTCTATTAGCCAGCACCATTTCGGATCGGCAGAGAACAGGCCACACCTCACGCGTGCTTTTATGCTGAGTGTTGGAAGCAGTCTGCCGGTGACTGAATAAGCAGGCTCGCTTACAAGGACCCTATTACAAAGCGATTGTCTTCCATGCTTCTAGCAGCACACGGATTGGCCAGTCGACTCTGCACGACGACTGAAAGTAGCTACAACAGTGGACGGCAATCTTACCTGATCTGTTTGAGTGAAATCGAACTTGTTGTTGTTGTTGTATCCGCGTGCGATACGCCCACAGGGGACGACGCTGAATCGATGGGTGCCGAGGAAACATGGTTACCAGCCCGAGACTGAGAGTCAAAAACAAGATCAGAATTAAAAGAGAAACAAATTACAACACCGTGCGAACCCATTTCACGTCACTTATAAGCAAATCGGATATAGTCAAACCAATCACACCTAGACATTTCAAACATTCCAATAGCAGTAAACTGCATTTTCAAAAGTCAAATACCTGTCCTAAGCGACCACTTGAGGGAATAACCAAAGTGGTCACTTAAGACAGGTAAGGCTACAGGCTTAATACGCATCTAAGCCAAGTGTGTTATTGTCGAATTCACTTTTCCTGACATTGCAGATAATCAGGCAGCTGAAGGATATTTCGTTCTGCTTTTCCCAGATTTCATTTAATCCGATAAAATCGTGAGCTTCCTTTAACAGACAGACAAACAGCATGCACTGTTATTTCTTACCGCGCTGGCATCGATGACGACAAATCCACTAATCACTTTGGAAGTTACAACGAGTGGACTGGACGTATCTTGATGTAGTAACTCGACTTCAACTCTGCGTAAAACCAAAAAAACCCACATCTATTGAACACAGCAAAATATCTACAGTCGTCAATGAGATGATGCTAACTGATTTGATGCAGGTGAATCTTGGATATCCACGGGACCTCGTATGCTATCAAACTAAGTAATTACATTATCCAGTCAGCATCATTTTCAATAAATTATATACTAGTTATTAAGTTCAGTACAGTGAAACCCCGTTAATATCACCTCAGTTAATATCACAATCCGCTATTATCTAACCCTTGTCCTGCTATTGACGTGTATAAACGTTTTCGAAACAATTCAAAAGTAGCAATATATAACCAATCACATAGTTAGTCCCTAGGGATCAACCAACCAGCAATCAATAAAGCGACTTCAAGTCTTCATTTAACTAGTTTTATGAGCAGGACAAGGGTTAAAACTAATTGGCTCGTCCTCTGAAGGATATTTCGTTCTGCTTTTCCCAGATCTCATTTAATCCGATAAAATCAATCATTTAATCGAACATCACTTCAGTTCGAGAACTAAGCTCTGTCAAAATCAACTACTTTAAACCTTACGACCAGCTTAATATCACGATCTGTGGCAGGAAAGCCATGGTGATACTATTATACTAAGGAGGTTACACTGTACTTTAGTTTTGAAAGAAATTCGGTTAATCAACTGTTGCTCTGAAATTGATTGAGGTCAACAACTTGCTCTAATGAATCAGCTACAGTGAAATTAGGATGAGCCAATATCGTCTTATGAATTACACTGGACAAGGTGACATACAGTCCTGTGTCAAGTGATTACATTTCTTAAGCGACCACCTGTGTTAAGAGATCACATTTGTTGTTAAGAAATCATTTTATTAGTTCATGCCGACTGTCGAGTCATCAATTGTAAATTTTAATTCGGTAAATACAAACAAATATTGCAAAGCAAATTTCAATGTACAGTCAAACCTGCATTAGCGGCCACCCCTATAGAGCAGCCACCTGTGTATAAAGGCCACTCTTCATAACCCCAACACGACACTTTCTATATAAATCAACCTGGATAGAAAGACCACCTGTCTATAAAGGTTATTTTTCTCAGGTCCTAAGGGTGACCGTTATAGAAAGGTTTCACTGTATGTGCAACGACGGTGCAGAAATATTAAATAAACAATGCTTGTGCAGAAACAGTGTTTCATCCAGCAGGTTTTCTATACAATCTAATTAAAAAGGGATGACGTACCCTCTGTTCGGTCCTTCCGTCGATGATGTCGTCGCCACCGCGCTCTGTTGTGGTAGTGGGATGGCAGTTGGTACACGTTGATTATCACTGTTGGATTTAAAAGGAAAAGTGGTGAACAAACACTTCTTTCCACAATACGAGACAATCTGTTGTGGTTTACAGAAACATCCAGTTAATTAGATATAACCAAGCGCACAACAAGAGTACGAACTTGAGTAAAATAAAAAAATAATATTAAAATAATTTAAAAAAAAACAGAAAAATAATTCAGATATGACAATGCACACACAACTATTTTTATTCCATCTTTGCGGACATTGGATTTTAACCCTTGTCCTGCTAACAAAACTAGTTAAATGAAGACTTGAAATCGCTTTATTGGTTGCTTATTGGCTGATTGCTAGGGACTAATTTTCTGATTGGTTATATGTTGCTACTTTTGACTTGTTTCGAAAACGTGTATACACGTCAATAGCAGAACAAGGGTTAATCATTTCAACCTCACATGGAGGGCTACAGAACAACTGAGACTGAACCATAACAATGAAATGATGTAGGAATTTATAACATTGGTTTTCTGCCACTTATCTTGTACAGTATCGTCAATCATTTTAACTATAACATTAAGTTGCCTGAGTCGTAACCTGCATTATAATAACCTCACTGAAAACTCAGTCACACAAATTCTTACCTTGAGTCACTCGTGTCCATCGGAGTGTCATCTGACATTTTGACATCTAACAAGAACAACAAAGAACTCGTCAACACATTTGCCGTGCTGCTCTTTTGAAATGACAGCTAGGTATGAACTGTTCAATTACTATTATAATAGCTCTGGAACCAGTAGAATACACGAATAAGTTTAAAAAACAAAAACAAGCAGCAATGTTTGACATAATTTATTTGCTTTCTTTGAAGCAGACATTAGCAGATTCCGCATCCGCGTTAATAATGTTCGTCCACATTCAAGCCACCCTACACCATCAAGAACGTATAATATATATAAATTGTAACAAAGCATGTACTTTCTAACTGTTATTTTTGTATGCATCGTTTATATGTCTAAAATATACTCCTATAATTATTAATCAATCAATCAATCAATCAATCAATCAATCAAACAATTTCTTCTTATATTCGATTTGTAAAACAACGTGAAGTCGTGAACAATAATTCTATGTAGTAATAACTCCTGTATTTGTGTAGTTATAAACGAAATGATACAAATTGTAAAATGTTCAAAAAAAGTTTACCTCGGACGAGATGTAAATATATAACCAAATCAATCAATCAATCAATCAATCAATCAATCAATCAATCAATCAATCACCATCAGTCAACGGCATCCAGCTTAACAGCAAGTGTCATCCTACAATATGAGGGTAAGGCTAGTGGCATATATTGTTGTGGTCTCATTTACACAATTTTTTGTAGTCAATGTTAAGTACCGGTAATTGTGTATTTTTCTTCTTTATTTTATAGGGTGTTTTGGCACACCTTTGAGTCAAGCTACCCACAGAGACTGAGAAGGCATTAATAATGTCAATTAGAGATAGGACGAAGCTCAAACTTAAATTCGGCTTTCCCGAACTTCGGTGCCAAAATTTGGAATCGAATTCGAAATCGATATAGAAAAAACAAAGCTGAAAATTCGACTTGGCAAATAATTAGTTTCATATACAGAGCTTCAGATTTTCTTTGTCAATCCAATGTCAAACAAGGTTTGGATAGTTTTCTGCTGCCGTGTAGGCCTAGGCAATTTGCGATGCGCAATCCCAATGCATTTACAAAATGTTTTGCTTGCAACGCAATCAGCCATACCCCATGTCAATGATGATCAATTTCAAGGATTGTTCTTGGGTGTCAAAATTCCTGTTTTCAATTTCAATTCAAAACCACTGCCAGAAAACACTTGCAGCCCGAAATGCACTAAGACTGTGCTTCATGCGAAATTTTAAGGGAAATGAACATGTACGCGTCTCATAAAAGTGGCTTCAGTTGCCCGTAGACTGGTTGTCTCTCCGAGAATTGTTCTCTTGAAGGAAATCAAACTTTTTCGAAGTCGAAATCGTTTTTTGGAATTTTAGCATTTGAGATTCGAAATCGAAATTGAAAATTTCTAATATTGGATTTTGTCCTATCTCTAATGTCCATGCATGCAGTACATTGACAAGGGATTCACATTTGAATGCTCACACGTTGGGATGCTGCTCGCCTGAATTTTGAGGTTTGATTATATCACCTCAGTTAATATCATGACTCGCTTAACCCTTGTCCTGCTATTGACGTGTATACACGTTTCCAAACAATTCAAAAGTAGCAACATATAACCAATCACATAGTTAGTCCCTCGAGATAAACCAATTTGCAATCAATAAAGCGACTTCAAGTCTTCATTTAACTAGTTTTATGAGCAGGACAAGGGTTTTAATATCGTTTCGGTTTGAGAACCAAGCTCAGTATCAACCATTTTAATCCGATTAATATCAGCACTTGCTTGCTATCACGATTTGTGCCTGGAAAACAATAAAGATATTGACACGGTTCTACTGTATCTGAATATCATAAATGAGGAGTCAATATACCGCAAGAGCTGGGTCTGATGCATGAATCAATCGATTGTTTTTGGCAATCGATTTTCCTGTTCAACTATCGTTTCATCGATATTACAAAAGATGTGCTTCTATTGATGCCTTTCAAAGCACTAGACACTATTATTCAGTTTACAGTTACCTTCTTGCTCATTAAAGAGCAGACAAAAGTGCACAAAACAAAGAAATCACAGAACCAGAAGATAATTGCCTTGGCTTTACAAAGGCAAACTACGACAATAGGAAATGGTCAAATGGAACAACGGCCTCTGTACTGTCCGATGCATTGATAGTTTATCGATTGTTTAAAATCCACAATCGACCCAGCTCTATGTATTGCACACACTCATATGTCGTTTTCTATGTGATCGCAAAACAAGGCATTTGACAGCATTTGCTCCTATTTACCATTCCGGCCAACATCCGGCGGCGTATTCTGCGCTGATGCATGGAACGGTGATTCGCTGCCAGTCGATTGCTCTCCAGTACTGCAAATAAAAGCAAGACAAGAATATCAGCTGAGCAACGATAATCCCATCCAAGAGTAATTAATAAAGAAAACAGCAGCTTACAAACTCTATAAAAGATACAACAGATGCTGATTACATTACCCAGTACCAAGTACAACATAAACAATTTTAAGGCAAATAAATTTCAAGATAGTGCCATAGAGGGCGTGTTGGGCCAATATGTGACCAGGGCTGTCTAAACAGGCAAGAGGGCCAAAAGCATTAACCCGATGGGCCTATCATGGACACCTCCGATAAATTTCGTTCAAATTTTTGAAATAGTGTGAATTCAAATGTATTAAGCAACAGCATGTAAATTATTGTCGTATTGTACGGGCAAATTCCATCGATGCCCATCAGGTGCAATGCTGTCTCATTTATTGTCCTGCTGTTTGGTTTTGACTTACCGTGCATTGCTAAATCACCTTAGCCTACTCAATGCTGTTTTCTGTCGGTACTCAAAATACATATTTAGGCCCTCAGTCTGGGCTATAGGCCCTTCTGCATTGCAATTTAATTGATAAGAAGGATAATGGACTAGAATTTCAAAATCTTTCATGCTACTGTCTTAACAAGATTTTCACCTTGCAAAATTCGACATGTCCGCAAAGTTAGCAAACGACGGCACCTCATCACCCTTCACAGGTTCAGACGCATTCGATCCCCAGCCGACAGCTGCCGAATCAAGAATGTCCATGGCAGCTACGCCATCACCTTCAAAGGCATCGTTCCAGTCTGCAATGTAACAGAACGTGTTGTCATAGCACTGTAAAAATGTGTCACAAATTCACTTTTAAGATACAGAATGTTTGCAGGAGGTGCAACTTCGTGTAATCCTGTTTTGTGAACTGGTTTAACAAACATGAACAGTTGGACACACATCCAGCATATTTTAGCATTTCACTTGGTACAAGAAGCACTTTTCAACGTGCAGAACCAACAATGTTCCTCGGGAACACTAGGGGCTAGTTGGGTCTGCCAAGGGCTTGATAACTCCAATTACATGTACCCGCCAAATTTCATTAGACAATCACATTAGCCTGACATCTTTCACTCACCTAGGTCATTCGTCAATGATTTATTCCCATGCGTCGAATCGCTCTGGCCATTCAGTATAGGGAATGGATTATCACGCTCCATGGAAACATCATTCTCCTTCGGCTTGCTGTTCCCTCGGTCCTCGTCAGATCCACTGCCGTCACTGCTGCTACTGCTGCTGTGCGAGTCGCGATAAGATTCATTGTTGTTGTGGAATGCTGAGTCGTCACCCTCGCCGTCGCTACCAGGTTTACTGCAAACATAACGATAAATTAGCCAAGTGCAATCAAGAGTCTAAATGCATTTCGGGATTCTATGGGTTTGCAGACGCGTGGTTATGAATTGATATAAACATTCTTGACAGGAATGAACACAGTAATTACAAACAATGCAAACGGAAAATGACATAATCAACCGATCGAGACGACATAAGAAAAGAAGAAGGAGGCTATGCCAGCCACTCAAGAAAATCAAGGCAGAGTGATCATAAGGCGATTATAATGAAGAGACGACCAATGAATAATCTGCTATTAACGATGACAAGAACTGCGTCCCACCTGTGCTTTGACTCCTCAGCCGATGAATAAGATAGTTCCTTCTCCTCCCACATCTCCTAGAAGCAAACAACAAGTCAACAACCTAATTTAAGGTCTGTTCTTACAGGAGCAAAGTAAAACAGCAGACGTAATTACTTTGCAAACAACCATCTTACCTCATCGTCACTTCCTGTGTCATTACATTGGCGGATCTTTTGGTTGCAGACTGCTTCAAACATGGCTGCATTACTCTGCATCAAATCACATAAAAGAACATTATAAATATATACTACTTGCAGAATGGCAAAGGGAGATATGATATGTGGGGTGTGACAGCATGGAAAGCATCAAGATGTTACATCGCACACCAATGTTTCGTGTCACCACAGTAGTTTTCCTCTTACAATTCAAACAAATCAACAACATTGATGATAAGGAGATGTCTATAACGACTGCCGCAGCTGTCTTCATGATCAGCAACAACGCACAAACAACAATGATTATTGCAAATGTCTTCTCTTCAGCTACTCTTATAAGCCTTGAACAATGACATCAGACTATTGGGCAGTGGCATCATACCGTTTCTTCTTTTGCGTTGATTGTGAAGTCGATGTTTCCAACATCATCGAATGGGTTACTGCAAGCAGACATATAGATAAATCAATAGAACAACTCACATTTGCAGGATCCAAAACGTGCAATACATGCAACAACTATCTATGGTGCTGAGAGAAAATCTAGACTACAAGTATAAATCAAGGCAGCTTCACAACATGCACTTTACTGCATGCAATGCAATCTATATATATATAGCTCATTGACTCTACTTATTGGATCTACTCTCGTTGACAACCATCCAAGGTGCTAGCACAGTACTGAAAAGATGAAAGTTAACCACATACAGCTGTAAAAATGTCCTTTATAGGCAGGTGGTCTTTCTGTCTAGGTCGATTTCTATAGGAAGTGTCAGTCTGGGGTTATGAAGAGTGGCCTTTATATACAGGTGGCTGCTTTATAGCGGTGGCTGCTCATACAGGTTTGACTGTATGCCTTGAAAAATTGGGCGTTATGCACTGTCATTTGTAGTAATTTAATCACAAAAATTCAATAAATGTCTGCTTCCCTTCACCAAGCAACAAAAATGGGATGTGAGATGACGAGCAAAGCAATGCAAAGGCTATCATGATCTGTTATGCAATTAATCTTTGTATTGAAGCCACATAACACTTTGCTTCTAGAGTTAGACTTAGATATTTTCATTTATTATCCATACTATCCATTGCTTGTAAATTATTAGAGGAGCATTCTAAGACGAAGCATTGTGCTTGCCCGAATAAAAATACATACGACAGTAAGGTTTCACGCAATGCAATATATTGCATGCAATGTTGATCCTATACTGCCATTAAACATTACGATGCAGCTGCATGTGATTAATTTATAACTGCCGAGTATTGTGCCAGCTTCTCGGATGGTTTGCAATGAGAGTAGGACCAATGCACACAGCGGTTCAGCTATCTATAGACTGTATTGTATGCGACAAGCAACACGGTAGAAAGCTGCCTTAATAGCCAAGTTCGATTGTATCTCATTAGTGGACCGGTGTGTGAATCAACAAACATACTACTTAGGAGGACAGCATCATGAATGGACTTACTCGTCCGTGTCGTTATTCTGCAGATCATCTTCGTTATAGCCAAACGACTCAACAAATTCATCAGTCATCTGCTGCATTTGATAATTGGCAAATTCCTATAAGGAAAACAAGAAGAGATGTAATCGATAACACATTCAAATATCATTACTACAAAATGCTGTTTATCATGGATAATTGGATAAGGCATAGTGCTGATTTGAATAGATACTATACTCGTAGAATTGTTGAGAAACTAACTTTTAACAGTGCATAACACATATTGTTAAAAGAAGAATGAACAGAAACTTGTCCTACAGCCAATATTGCATAACTCAGCTAACTTACAACCAGCAGAATAAATCGACTTAGCAGCAAACCTGTTTTTAAACCTTACTCCATAAACAACTTAATAATATAATAATTAGATGCTTGTGATATTTGTAAAGGACTTAAAATAAAATATTCTAAAGCGTGAACTAATAAAATCTTTAAAAAACACACATTTAGATCAATAATAATTTACATATAAAGACTACATTATGAATAGTATAATAATGTAACATCTACAGGTACTTATAAGGTCTAAACAACCTATTTCACAGAATATACAGTGTAACCCCGTTAATATCACCTTGGTTAATATCACAACCCGCTTAATATCACTTCAGTTTGATAACCAAGCTCTGTTTGAATCAACTATTTTAACCCGCTTAATATCACAACCCGCTTATTATCACGATTTTCGACTGGAAAACCGTAGTGAAATTAACGAGGTTTCATTGTACAAGTTTAAAAAGGTGTGTCTTCAGTAGCAATCCACACTGTATGCTCTCTAAATGTGCTGTGACAGAGCATTGCAAAGCATCGAACAACATCCCTAAACATCTATAATCATACCTGGTGTAATGAGCTGTTGAGATGCAGAGATGATTCAGGTCGATATTCTTCTTCATCATCAGACGACGAATGCAATTTACTGTCATTGATTGCTTGCTAAAAGTGACAAAAGAGGAATCAACCCAATATAGATGCAATCACAGTGGAAGTCATCTAAGGGTTCATTTCCGGAATCTACTTGTAGCCGTGCACTGAATCAGTATCATTCATACGTAGGAATATATCTTTAGTTTTAGTGCAAAGACCTTGAGAATCTGTAAATCATATGTAGGTTGTACTATAGAGGTGACTGCTAATACAGGTTTGACTGTATATGAATGGCACAACTCTGTCATACTGAGGAATCTGGCCTCAGTGGTATCATTTAATAACAGAATGCCTCCAACAAATGCTCATCAATATTACCATTGGTGCCTGGTTAATTTTGTTGAGCTCTGCAAGAGATCCACTGACTGTTTCAGACCATCGCTGCTGCTCGTCCTCAGAAAGTTCTGTTGAAAGACAATACCGCATGCATTCAGTGATATCCCAAATGCTCAGTGCTACTTGATCCACATTTAACCCTTGTCCTGCTATTGGCGTATATACACGTTTTTGAAACAATTCAAAAGTAGCAACATATAACCAATCACATAGTTAGTCCCTCAAGATCAACCAATCAGCAATCAATAAAGCGACTTCAAGTCTTCATTTAGCTAGTTTTATGAGCAGGACAAGGGTTAAGCATGTCCGAAGCGACCACTTGAGTTACGGGAACATTATATAAGTCCCATGGGTAGTCAACTAAGATAGGGGAGACAATGGCATTGAGTTTATTTCTTCCGCCAAATCACTGAGCATATTGTGAGTAACTTCTATGGGAAAGACTTCTGCGCTCTCAAAAGCAGGAATTCCTTCCTCGATTGAAGTTACATTGACTGGAAAGGGACCAGGGCAGTCAAGATTGAAGGGCCAAGGGACAATTCAAAAGATACATTTATTTATTCGGATCTTCTTGTTTGCCTGTAGTAATTGACAATGCAACGTCATTTGGGATAGATGCTTCAGGCGCCATGGTTACCCTTACTGGAGATAATATATTGCAGTTTCCATAACATGACGTTTTGTGCAATTAAACTCATCAGCCCAAGATGGCTGTGGCCGTGGTGCTATCCGATGGGAGGCTTGCGACATGCGTTGGATTCTCCTTGTATGAGAGCCCTGTCACAACACCGACCCAAAGGGCACCGTCACACTGATAATCAGTGGAAAACTACATCTATTTACTTACTTACCATTTGATGCTAATATATAAATATATTTTCTGTAGGTCGGTCTTAATGTCAGGGTGTTTATGTTAGGATTTTCGATTTGCGTGTTGTCAGTACGTTGCTTTGGGGATCGTTAAGTACCCCCAAAGCGCGGTCTGAGCCGACTGTTGGAGACTGGGAATGCTGTCTCCTCTGATAAACACAAGGATTCTTAGGGAATCAATAAACGACAGTCAAATTGCAGTGTTTGAAGGGACCACTCAAATGTGGTCTTTGAACACAGCTGGTCACTTAAAACAGACAATTGCTAATACAAGTTGGCTTATAGTTGTTACTATGATGGGCGTTTAATACAACCACCTCAAACCGCACTACTTTGGTTATAATAAGTGGCTCGTTCTATTAAACAAAATGATGCTAGCTAAGAGAAACCATGCAATGGAAAAAATGGGAACACAAAAGGGTCGGTTTTATATTCAACCATGGCTTTATTAAACAGCAAGTGCTGTGAGACATTTGGGACGGTTGACGTCATCAGTTTAACAATGCAAGCCGCACAGATGAAATTTAAGAACCAGCTATAGTGCCTTGGATGACAAAGCATGTAACTTCTCTTCAACAAACCTGCAAAAGCTTCCCCTAGTGTTGTAGATGACGCGCCCGACTCTTTGCTATCGACAACAGCGTTAAATAAATTCGTAAGATGACCCATGTAGCCTTTCCTAAAGACGAAACACAACGAAAGACCATGAGCAATCTGAAAACAACACACTACATTGACAATGGCTACGCTAACAAACCACACGAAAGAAATGCAGACTAAACACAGTGTGATCACTTTTTCAGTCTCTACAAATTTCAGCTCAAAACTTACATGTTAAAAGAGTGAAACAACACAGCCTACAATGCTTCTTGTTAAGAAATAAAAACATAGATGCTCTACGAGCTGACTCACGGTGTAGGAATTTGAAGCAAGTGCTTAAAAAATTAGTATATTTTAATAAATTGATCAACATCTGCAATAAATAAATCAGAAACATAGTAGTGAATTGGTTTACTTTAAAGTAGATAAGAAAAATGGTAAAATTAATATTTCCATACAAACACCAAACATTATTCCCTAGGCCAGGGATAACGTTTTCCCGCATGCCCCTTTCCCAAATGGAATGTTTTGTACAATGGAAAAACAAATGGAACAAACAAAAATTTATAATAATGATGATTATACAGTAATAATGATAGTACAGTAATGCAATAATTAAAATGGAATAAAACATAAATAGATAAATAATAACAAATAAATCAATAATAAATCAATAATTAATAATTAATA
>OFHS01004399.1:0-13783 GCA_900245855.1 Calvadosia cruxmelitensis | reverse complement strand
GATTGATTGATTGATTGATTGATTGATTGATTGATTGATTGATTGATTGATTATAATATATTTCCACCTCAAATGCGAGGTAAACTGTTGATACATAGATTAAAGTGAACTTAATTAACACAAGTTAAAAGCATTACAGCACACCGCACAGTTGATAAGTATTATACAGCAGAACAAGTAGCATATCACAATTTAAATTAATCAATATCTTTGACAAATCGAATGTAAGAAGTGATGGCAGGGCATTTAATGATATGATGACGGTCACTTGCACTTTCTCCATATTCCTTGCAAAGACAATGACTGTCGGGCTCGTGAAGCTGATCATTCCAGCATATGTGGTGGGGAAAGCAATGAATGGAAAGACGCACGATGTAGTGTCGATTGTCTTGATTTGCAGAGCGCCATCCAGTGGTTTTTAGAGCAGGAGCATCGCAATAACCATTTGAAAAAATATTGAGAACTTTCACATTTCTGTCATTGATGCATTTAGCCACTTCTTGATCATTAGAATTATAAAAATCTTTGACATCTTTGACGAAAGTTGTTGTGTTTGCAAAAATATACATTAAAGTGTTGGACGTTAATACATGTGCTCCCAATGCGCGTTTAATGAATGCAGCTTTCATCCTATCAAGACAAACAATTTGCGCTTATTTCAGTAAAGGAGCGATGACCTGAAATCCGTATGTAGCAATAGGAAGTATGTTCATGTAGAATATCTCCAGAGCTGTATCTATGGACACTTTTTTCAAACCTGTGAGAGAGGCGATGACTAGAACAGAATTTTGTAGTTTCAACGTGATGTGTGAAGTAAATGTAAAAGATTGTTGCAGTAGTAATCCAAGATAAGTTTACTCAAACTGCAAGGGCTTCAAGTCGAAGAATACAACATCCGAATTTCGAAGTGCCCCACCTCTTCGAAATTTTATTACTTTGATTGTGGATTGGTTCACTTCCAAAAAGTTATCTTTGCACCCAAAGTTTAGAACATCAAGACAGGCTTGTATAGATTACTTTGTTGCGATAGCATTGTCATTCATTATTCATTCATTGAAAAAGCATTGGTGGCCAATTGTAAAGATGGATGAGAAGAAAGTTTAATATTATCGAATCTTCTCATGAGCTTGTCCGGGGTAACTGTCATCTCTTCTCAATTAAAAATCTCCATCCAGATTTAACCCTTTGATGTTTTCGAATAGAGCAATTGTGGATACGCTGACTAACAAGGTTTGAACGTGGTAACTTTGTAAAAATTAAATCAATGGTGCTATTACCAGAAATTGAAATGTAGGTGTAATCTATGGGACTATTTAACCAAAATTCTGTCCTTATCAAAAATGGAATTGAATGACTTTAGCAATGAATTAAGGAACCCCTTCGTGGACAAGTTCCCTCACCAGCAGGAGCAACGGTATTCAAGGCCAAGGAGTAATATTTTGTGAACTGTTTTGGCTGATCTTGTAAAGACATTTCGTTCAAAACAACAATGTCAGAATTTAATAACCGATCAGACTCTGGGCAATCTTTCAACAAACCATCGACACCTTTGACATTCCACAAACAAGTAGAAAGTTCAATTGAATGCGTAATTTAGTGTCACTGAGTATAGGAGGAGGACGAGATTGAGGCATTTAATTTTCAACAATCTTCCTTGATCCTATCTTGAATACCTTTTTAGGGTTTTCCTGCCTGGTTTGCCGAAGTTTGGAGCGCAATCCATCCGCTGTCTTCTGCTCATTTCGTGTAAGATCGGGAGATATATAATATGTTTTGTCGTAGCGGAGTTGAGAAAAACTTCTTGCCCGCCTTCTGCATCTCAAATGTTGTCTTTGGAATAACCTTGAGACACAGTGATTAGACTTTTCCTGGCTGCTTCGAGCATAATCGTTGAATTTCGAGAGGCATCGGTAGATGAGCTGTGTCCACCTCAATCTCTGCGATAATTTGCTTGACAATTTCATCATCCGAGCAAGAAGAGCTTTTCTTCTAGACCAGTGCTGACAATATTGGATTCTCTCTGCAATTGATCTGCCTGTTCTCTATTTACTTTCCTTGTCAGTTCTACCACGAATTATGCCTGAGATGAATCAACATTATTTGGTCTTCGTAACTCATTTTGTGAATCTGATGTACCTTGAGTAGAATTCTGGATAGACACATATTTAAACCGTGCAATTTCAGATTTCAAATGCTGGTTTTCATCTGACGTCACTAGAAGTTTTTCTGATTATATCTGCGACAACAGAAATCAAACCATCAATTTTGGATTTTTGAGAGGAAAGACTCTCCTCTGCAGGTGCAGAACAGTGGCAGCTAAATCGGTGAATTCCTCTGATTGTGTACTCCTCCTTGAAAAGCCACTGGATAGTCGATTCAAAAGAGACATTCCACAGGATCGACGCCTTTGTGTATCCATGGGAACCAAATGGCCAACAGACTCGTTTCTTACTTCTGGTTCGAGGCTTGTGATTTCGCAATTTTCTGAATTCAAAATGGATTCCTCTGCACGTGTTGTATAGACTTTTGTCTTCGTGTGGCCGCTGTGGTGAACGAGAATTGAAATCTTAGTGGCTGGAAAATGTTTCACTTTAAACTTATTCATGTTTGTTGTTTTATTCCGAACAAGAACAACTTTTATAGAACCGTTTTGACCTCTTGCATGTTACTTAATGTCGCTGACTTCAACTTTGAAGGCTCCTACTGGAAAAAACATTTCTAATGAAGGTGCAATTTCGTTCCTTCTTCGATGTAAAATTAATTAAACAGCGTTAGCACTGCACATAAACCAACAAAGTATACGATCAACAATGGATCAGCGTCCGATCTGCAAAAGTTAGACAAATCAGATGATGAGGCTATAAACAGAGAGACGAATGAAATATGTTCTGTTATGTTGATTTTTGCCTTTCTATCCCGTGGATAACAGGACAGGGCCTTCAGAGAAGTCAATTATACATGCTGCCTGAACTTTCGCGTAACGTAGTTTGATGCAGCCTTGTGCAGCACGGATGTAAAACGCAAAAATATGACTTGTGGCTTCAACACATGTCGGTGTGTCCGTAAAGACGAACATGAGTGTGTCATTGTCATTGATCGATTAATGTAAATCGAACATAACACTATTTAACCTTGCAAATTGTCATGCTATAATGATATACAATATACTAACACAAGCTGTATTTTGCATATTACTTGTGTCTTATAGCTTTGGCCAACGATGCTTCACAAGAATGCGTAAGCGGAGATGGAACACTCGCAGTAATTGACCCTGAAAATATTCATCCTGACCTGTTTTCATCAACCGACAACGGCGACCATTACTGGATTACATGCATTGACGGAGCGGTATGAGCCAGTAATTATTGCTTATAGATGTCACTTAAATGATTGGCATAGCTGGGTCATTGTAGCATCGCCACAGAGGCTGAATCTAAAACTGGCACTAAAAAACAAGGCATCAAGACATGAGTCTTTCAGCGTTTGAATCCTGCATGTATACCTAGTGATCATTGCTGGTTGCAGAATGTTGCAGTCTTACCTATATAATTATTTGTAAGATTACGAACTATCCGAGCTATACTGCATTATTCTTCTCATTCTTCTGATGGTCCGTCCGTATCGACGATTATGTTCTCCTCCCCGGGCAGTGATGAAGACGAGATAACGAATGATAATGATTACTCATCCTGGTCGCGTCTGTGATACCGAATTCCGAGGGGCAGTGCCTTCCGCACATGGGGCAGGGGATACCGTCCTCAGTAAGGACGCCGTGGTATCGTCACCCTTTTCACAGGCGGCATTTCTCCTCTCTGAGATGGATGCGGCCGCCAAAAGGCACGGTCAGCAACGTGCTGCTCCAGCTTAGGGTACGAAATGGCGCACTTTTTCAAGGTCGCCTTCGGGTGGTCTTTGAAGCGATTTATCTCTACTCCAAAGCTGCGCCAGCCGGTGGAGAGTTCGCTGTAGAGCACCCTGCGATTGAGGCGGTCCTCCGACATCCGCTGGTGGACGAAGAGACTCCACAAAACTTGACCCTCTGCTTCAGCAGGTAATCTCCATCCTAGTAGATGGTTGGCCAAGTGAGCGAAGACATATACCTGACGCCTTGAGGGAATTCTGGTCCGACCGCGGCTCTCTAGTCATTGATGATGGATTGATCCTCAGTGGCCGCCAAGTATTCATCTTATCTCGCCCGCGAGCACACTACCTGTGACGTCTCCACGAAGCCCACCAAGGGGAAAGAAAAATGCTGCTCAGGGCATCCAATTCAATTTTTTGACCTAGAATAAGCAAGGCTGTATGCGAAACTGTCAGTCAAAGCCCAACCTGATGTAACAAGGCAGGAACCTAGGGCAGCACAAGCCATTGTAACACACTATCCCTACATGGCTATGGCAAGAAATTAGCTCCGACCTTTTCGAGAATGGTAGGCAACCAGGGGCGGATCAAAGGAGGGGGGTCAAATGGGACGTATGACCCCCCTCTAAATTCATGACTCATGCTTGTTTCCAGTTTAATTTGTCGTGAGTTGAATAAAAATCCGATTCGGTCGATCGAACAAAGTACTTTGCTGCTCTCGGTTAGCTGAAACCTCAGAACATTAGATCGGCAGAAAACAAATGACCCCCTCCTCCCTTCAGCAGCATTATTATTGGTTGTAAACTGCAAGGTTCATTGTTGTTATCGATGACGCATTTATGTTGGTAGCAGTTGATTGATCAAACCTTGCTCGTCAACAAATGACCCCCTCTGCCCTTTAAACAATAGATTTCTGAGTTTTTGATTCGATCAATCGAACAAATGACCCCCTCCTCCCTTTTGCTTGGTTATCATTCGTAGTAAACTCAGAGAGCGATTGTTTGTGATCAATGACGCAGTAGTTTTCATGTCAATTGATTGGAGAATCCTTTCTTGAGAAAAAATGACCCCTCCACCCTTCTACTTGTAGATGCCTGAGGTTTTGATTGGTCAGAAACTCAAAGACAAAAGACCCATCTCGACCAATCTCGAGCGGCAAGATTTTCATATCAATTAAAAGTAGATTACGATTAAATCACTTTGTGTCATGTGAGAGAACAATGCCCAACTGCATTGCAGCATCTCAAACATCTTTCTCGTCGAGCTCGTGCAGAGACGCTGCAGGAAACTGCCTGTTTGCTGATATCCAGGGGCGGATGCAGAATAATTGTTAATACTTAAGTCAAAGGGGGCGTAGCCCCCACAAGGCCGAAGGCCCCCAGCTAGGGGGTCCGGGGGCATGCTTCCCGTATATTTTCAAATCTTCTTGCCCACAGGCGCTCTGGAGGTCATTCTGTAGCTAAAATATATTAACTTAAGCACCTCTCAACATTGTATAACTGAATTCAAACTACAGTAATTGAGGAGTACCTGAAACAATTTACGAGACAAAGGAGTATCATCCTCCTGTTTACTATCGTAACTGAAACAATAACAGTTACTGCAATGCTGCTAGGTACCTACTGGTTGCTCTTTTAGTGAAGGTTTAAACGTGTCTTTCATTTGGTTCAATAGAAGATTGTTTCGTAAAATTTTGTTCCTCACAATAATATTAACACATGACACTGCCACATTCACATGCTGTACTATGCAGCCTACAGTATAACTGTTTTTTTTTTTATTGTATGAAGCACACACGTAAACAAACAAACAGCCATTGAATTGCACCACATCTCTTTTCTCCACATATCACTGCTTGTAAATAAAACAGCATATAATGTTACAAGCAATAAGAAAGTACCAATCTGAGGTGACGGTGATTGTGTCTCGCATGGATGTTACATTACAGCTGCTACATATTTTATTGCATTTGGTGCAATCCTGCAGACGGATAATAAAGTATCTCGATCTACATGCCTGATTGTCCAGATTGGTTTCCCACAGTTCGTGATACGCATAGGAGACGCCACGAGAAGGCTCTTGACTTGTCTCCCAATAATTTGTAGAAGCAGTTACCAGTTATTACAGATTGCAAAGCGATGGAGTGCGCTTCCCTTTCGGTTTGCTGGCAAGAGGGACATACCTTTCAGCATTGATGTCCCGATAATGGATTCTTCCTACATTTTCAAAATGCTCGATATCAGAAACAACTTTAATAGAGCTGAGCTTGTAGCTAAGTGACTGGAAGATCTTGCAACGAGCTAACGTCCTGGTTCCGAAGGTAGCCTGCACCACGTAAGCAAAGCTCAGGCTCAGTCATGGCAGCGTGAGCAACGAGCGTGTCGTTACGCGACGAAATTTCTGGAATTGCACCACGATGGCACGAGGGTGAAGACCACGGTCAAGATTCTGTTAAAAATGCACCTTTTTCCTGTCGATATCAGCGAAATTGGTCTCTCAAATTAGGCAATTGCTAAGCTGACCAACCAGTGATCAAGATTTCAGCCACCGAACCCTGTTGGCGAATCAAAATCCTCCAAAGCCGTGAAATTAGGCAATTGTTCTTCATTTTAGGCAATTGTTTGAGTTTTGAGCATCTACCAATCATATCCACAGATTTTCATAGGCGTGTTTTCATCAAACTTCAGGCAATTGTTCTCGAAATTTAGACAATTGTCCTTGAATTTAAGCAATTGTCCTTAGACTAGATCACTAGACGCAGAGGCCAGAGGCTTTTGCAAGGGGGTAAACAGAACAGGAAAGTGACGAAATCATAAAAAAATCATGGCCGCGGATACCTTAGTCGCGTGTCAGGTTTGACGTACGCTGTATCCGCCCCTGCTGATATCAACATTTCGTTTGCAAGAGAAAACGGTTGTATAGTGGACTGTTTGCAGTGCCTCCTAGTTTTCACCGGTGGCCAACGATACAATAGAACATGGACCAATTTGCACTATAATTTCGTTGCAGTTTGTGAATTCGTTCTTGGAATCACAAACTCACGAAGCTCATCAGCAACAAGAATTCCCTTACTAGTTGATGAGTGCCTTCAAACAACAGCAAAACACACAAGTCGTGAATCTATGCTGAGGCTGCAACGGAATCCAGCATCATCTTCACTTTGTTTATTTGCGTTTGGCCGTCATTGGATTTGCGGTATTACTCACCGTGATTATTCGCCGAATCTCAAAAGCACTCAGCACGGCAAAAGTGTTTGTTTTTGCTCCTTCCATGCTTGACATGCGCTGCATTGATGTGGAAATTAAAGCTATTCAGAAGCAGAATTTTGATTAAAAGAAACTTAAACTTGTGTCGTTTTGTCAGGGAAAACTCCAGACCCCCAGACAGCTTCGATCCCCCTCCGAAATATCATGTATCGCCCCTCTATGCAACACTACGTGATCATCACCGACCATTACAGCAAATGCCTGCTTGTTGAGAAATTGCATTATTGCACAACGTCAAAGCATCTGATTACCATACTCTCACCCTCTTTAATCGAACATGGGACATCAATCACAACAATCATATATGTCATGTGCGAGGTAATATGAAGGTGTCTACATGAAAGTCCGTTAGCTTTTTAATTAGCAGACGTACGGTGCATCAGCTTGTGCGAATGAAGGCGTAGGAAAGTAATATACGAAAGAGCAAAAGAGGGAAGCGTTCTAGGAAGCTCCCATTGTCTCTCTGGTTTAAATTTCGTGTTGTTTTCAGGAGAAGCAATATTTTATGAAGGAAGAGCGTATACCTGACTTCCAGCACATTTTGGGAATCAGTTTGGAACCAGTAAAGACAACAAAAGCATTCAAAGCAAGCAAGGTCTAACCTCGAACGTGATTGCGATCGGACGTGTTTCTGGACGCTTCGATAAGATTGTATATTTTCATAGTTTCGATCTCGAATCGATGGCGTAAAGAAACCACATGAAGCTTGGACAGTGGATCTGTATTTCAAGACCAGAGCTCTGTTGAGATTTGTGCTTATCATGGTGGAGGAAACGCAAACCGAGGAGAAGTTGCTGGACGTAGCGTTAGAGAGTTCTCGCGAAGACAATTCTTACGTGCTCTCTGCTGATGATGGTATAGGATAATTAAATTTCGGAAATGACAATGTTGAAGATCCTGTATTCTTGGTGGAAGACCTACTGAAGCGGAGGTTTGCCAACGGGAAGTGCGAATATTTAGTCAAAGGACAGGATAGGGTGACGAAAGCAACAGTTGGGAGCCTGAAGGGAACATTCTAGACGAAAATCTCATAGAAAAATGCTGCACAACGCATCCTCTGGAGAAGAACACCACGGAGCGTGACCTGACATCAGGGAATGTGTCAGAAGGCACCCATTGTCATAAAATCAATCCCAGGAAGAAGTCTCCATTGTGCCAGGCATGTCATCAACATTATCACCTCACTTGCGAGAAACTTACAAGGAAACAATTCAAGCAAATCTCGAATTGGAAATGCTCCAAATGTAATGGATTACAACCTTACCTGAAATACAAAAATAGTGGCAAAGAAAACATCAACAGTTCTGTATACACTGCAGGGAGTAACTCATCAACCCCGGAAGCTTTTCTCGATAGAATTAGAAAATTGCCAAGGGGGACAATTCGACGCATACCAAAGGCATCCAGACATCAGGCGGTAAGCGAGCTAACAAAAGTCATCGACAACTGACTTCTTTAGAGGCTTGGGACCTGTTGCACTCGTTTGCCTATCTCTGTTTCCATGTCAGATCGAAAACGAAATCAGACTGCTATTCACGTTCTTAGGCAACACAAATGAACAACAACATCCGATAGCTTTCATTATCTCAGGTCCCAGCAATACGTATCGACAGCATAGCCTCTTTCGTGACCTCGCCAAAACGTTTCCAAGCCTCGCATTGCGCCAATGAAAAGCTATGTGCAAAAGTACAAGAAACGTTAGACGACGGGGACGTGAAAGGAGCTGTAAGATTAGCGACCTCCTCAGAAACAATGGCTGATTGTAATCTTGAAATGGTTTGCCTGTTGCGCAAAAAACATCCGAAGAGATTAAGCAAATGCCAGTTCGGCCCGTCCGTCGACTCTACCACAAAGTCTCTTAGTGCTAACAAAAATGAGGTGTTTGAAGCTATACAGAGTTTTCCATCAGGATCAGCAGGAGGCATAGATGGATTGAGACCACAGTACCTCAAAGATCTCACGAATGAAGCTCTAGGAGAGCCAGCAACAAGGTTAATTGAAAGCCTCTGTGATCTAGGCAATCTCGTTCTAGATGGGAGAGTGCCAAAGAAACTGACAAATCCTCTTTGGGGCGTCATTGTGTGCTTTGAAGAAAGGGGAATCAGACGTATCGCAGTAGGGTCCATGTTGAGACGGTTGTCTTCTAAGGTAGCGGCACGTTCCGTCAAGGACGAAGCACAGAAAATACTATACCCCCACCAGCTAGGTTTTGGAGTAAAACAGGGAGCGAAAGCGGCAGTGCATGCTGTCAGGTAAATCATAGAAGAGGCTCAGTCAGTGTGATACAAATCTGGAAATGAACAACAGGGTAATACTGCAGGTAGATTTCAAAAACGAATTTAATTCAATAGCAAGGGATGCCATGCTACAGGAAGTACTTCATCATCTTCCACAGTTATATAGCTACATTGCAAGCAGCTATGACAAAGACTCATTCTTGGTGTTTGGAGAACATACCATGTACTTCCAAGAGGGTGTACAGCAAGGAGACCCTTTGGGTCCCCTTTTGTTTGCCTTCGTACTACATCCATTGATCAACAAATTGAGCAGCTCTGTGAACTTGTGGTATCTGGACGACGGAACGATCATCGGATCTCTTGATGAAGTAATGAAAGATTTCAAAACTCTGAAAGCCCTCGCTGGAGAGATAGGACTGGAAGTGAACTGTGGCAAGTGTGAGCTGATCCCTTTATCTGCTCGCTCAGATATTGATCCCCCACTCAACGTGCCAATCCTCAATTGTGAATCGGCCACCTTCCTTGGGGCTCCACTGGGAAGGTTAGCAATGACGCAGGTACTGTTGAGCAAGCTAAACAGCCTGAAGCTCTTAGAAAGCAGATTATCCCTTATTCACCCCATCACGCCCTGTTTCTCCTAAAAAGTTGTCTCGCCATTCGAAAGCTTCTATACACACTACGAACATCTCCTGCTTACAATCATCCCTTGCTCACAGAATTCGACTTGATTTTGAGAACTCTGTTATCATCGGTTCTGAACGTCAGCTTGAGTGATGGCCAATGGAAGCAAGCATGTCTCCCAGTTTACGCGGGCGGATTGGGAGTAAGGTCGGTACCATCAATTTCTTTGCGGCTTTCATTGCCTCGGCAAAAGGATTCGAAGACATCATTATAGACCTGTTGCAACTTGATTCAATCACGCACTGGTCACTTTATACTGAGGCTGCAGAAGAGATGTGGTCATTGATGGCACAGTCTGCTCCCCGTCCGGAGTCTGCCAAGCAGAAAAACTGGGATGCCCCACTAGTTCAGTCGGCCAAAGATAACGTTTATTCCGCTGCCTCTGACAAGAGGGACATCGCACGTCTCAATGCTTTGCAGGATCCGTATGCAGGGGCGTGGTTGCATGCCTTGCCTTCTGCATCGCTTGGTTTGTTTATAGAGAGCAGCCATTTGAGGGTAGCGGTGGCGCTACGTCTAGGTGCGGATGTTTGTCAACAACACCAATGTTATTGTTGAGCGCATGTGGACACAAGAGGCAGAAAAGGTGCACGGTCTTGCGTGCAGAAAAGCTGCAGGTCGGATACAAAGACATCTATTTTGTGAACAACCAGGGAGGAAAATGCTGCAAGGCTAAAGAATTTGTTTTACTTATAGTAGGTTTTTTGCTTGTTTTTTAAATATATGTAATTTATTTCCATATTATTGTACATATCATTGTACATATTTTACTGCGATTTGAATATTTTAGATTTATTGAGAATTGTTCATCGTTTTGTATCGAGGTCCGTGGTATTTTTACAACAGTGATAACTTGATCGGCGTTTGATTCTTGTTTATATGTTACCTGCTTCTGTTCTGATACGCTTTTGACAATTTTGATCAAGGCCATTTAAAAATAGACTTATCCTTTTTCCACTACAGATGTTGAAATTCTCATGACTCTCATTATTGACTCTTTGCGCCAAACTCAACTGTATGTAGACCATTAAAGGCAGCAGATTCTCCTTAAAATGCGCAACGGTGTACTACTTTTAAACTTCAAAAGTTTGAATAGAATATAATTATGCGGAGCCAAATAATAGAACCTCCAACTTCAATTTATCATAATCCCTAAGCTAGAGTGATATTGCACGAAATGACCCAAACAATCAGTAAATAATTTCCGTAGCCAAGTATTGCGCTAGTATTCTTTACCATTTGAAGTGTAAATGTAAGGATAGTTTGGATGGTGTTGTTAATTGTTTCGAAATTAAAGTTATAGAATGACTATTCTATAATCTCAAGGATGCCTGAAATTTTGTACATATGCCATATCATGTATCCTTTTGATACTTGAATCGAGAATCGCAAAAGTTATTCGTGCTTTGGGTTTTAATATACATGTAAGCATCAGTGCTCTATTGGCAGGTTTGAGATGATTGTACTGCTGAAATAAGCATAGAAATGTCCAACAAATTTATATAACGAATGCTGATATTTATTCTACAGATAGTAGTCACCCATCACTCTGGTTCATTCATAAAATATTACATTGTAGGCCGTCTCATAAAACGACTGCAAATAAAGCAAGCTGCTTTAAGAAGACAATGTGTGCTTTCTAAAGTTCTTAATGTATTTTTTACCTACTGTAGTGCCGTAACCTGAGCTTTACTATCAACGACATCTCATGATAAAGATACTGCCATATCTAAATTTCTAATGACTCTAGTCTACCCATAACGGTATGCCCCCTAACACCAAAATGATCAACACGAAAAAGCAATCCTTATGACGACACTAGGAAGGAGATAAATACTAGCTAATTAGCGGAGAAACATCATATGCCATTAACCGTAGCACGAAATCACTACACGTAGACATAACTACTTACTTTTTATTTCTACGAATTAGTCAGCTGAACAAAAAAATAGAGCAGGTTTTAGGTGTTTTCACGAAGAAGCGCTCATTGTTTTGTAATATGTAGTGACATGGATTATTTGAAAGTAAATATCAACGATTGGACGTCTCGAAAAAGGATGCGAATTGAAAATATTTCTTGGGCAAGAAAATGATAAAGCAGTGTTTCCATATGTCATATAACTGACAGGTATCAAGGAAATTAGAGAGGACATAATTATAGTACAAGTTTGAACACTGGTAGATAGCTTGCTAAATTGCTCATATCGACGTATTTTCCTTCCATTACAGGTTGAAGCCTACTGTAATTGTGTACCACCTGAAAGGTCCTTCATTGTAACATCCGATTTGCCGCTACCTGGAGGTTGCGATGATTTTTTCTACAAGAGGCCTCTTTGCGTCAGAAATTAATGTACATGGCGTCGTTACACTGCAATACTGCATCCTTACTAATGTGACATATGATCCTCATGTAATCACAACTTTGTATCCATAAAGTTTTACTAACTGGACGAAATTAGACCGATAGTACAAACATGTCTAATCATCATGATGCTGCCTCATACATCACTTTGCTGCTTTGCTGCTGTTATAATGTTCTGAATAGTTCACAAGACTGTTATGTATATCACTGCAAACGATGTTGAATGTATGTTGAATGTATGCTGAATGTATGCTGAATGCCGGAATAAAAATTCATCACAGGTTGCATTTACTATATACTCTACCTTCTGTGTTGTTGATTGTTGACCAATATCGACGACCTGATATCGAAAGAGCATTCAGGTCCTAATAAAAGTAGTGGCCCAAATGGATGTGAGTGTTTGTTTCTCGGTACGGTTTGTGTCTATGAAATACCACTGTTTCTCCACTAAATGATTCTTCTCATATAATTGAGAGCATTTTCCTAAGCTGTATACTGTTATGCATACTCATGCTTCCTTACCAATGTTATGCTTGTAGATTTCATTACCACGGTCTTCATAATCAGCTTTATTTAAGGAGAGCAAGCCAAAAAATACTGTATGGTTTTTCTCCATTGCGGCCTTCTGCGTCATATATCAAACTATACCAATACATTAAGGAGTTAAAACATATTAAATATACGTGTAATAAATGGTACTAGCTGGTAATGGCGTCCATCGTCGTTGCTTCGCATTAGTGCTGGTGTTATTTAGTCCAATACAAGTCACAATTTTTGGATTTGAGCCCTATGACAGTATCACAGATTTGACCATTGTGCAGCATTAACATTTGTTTCAAAACATTGAACGCCTGACGTATTTCTTAATTCCCTGCCAACAGCATAACAAGATTCTGTTGCCTACATCGCACGAATTTCAAACTCGTTATTTGCTAGTCAAAACCTGCTTAAAATGTCCCAAATAACGAGCAAAAAGAAGTTTCAAACTCATTGAGTGGTCTTGTTTTGGGCTCTTTTGACGAGCTTTTGACGAGCTTATAATGAGGTTGCGTTCTTGGGAAAAGCTCTTTAAAAACTCGTTATATATCTCGCATGCTCTTTAAATTTCCTTATTTTTCTCGTTATTATTTAAATTTACTCTTTATTTAGTCTTGTTAAACTCGTCATTTATGAAAATTACTCATCTAAAGCTCTTTAAAAACTCGTTATGATCTCAAATTTCTTAATGGGAGTATTTTCCGATATCCACCTCTATTCTCCCGATTTAGCAGTCGAAATATTGCGATACCGCAATTGCGAATTTTTATATTTATTTGTTTCATTTGCTTCCATACACAGTGGCTTTGTAAACGAGAAACATTTAAACAAGACATTAA
>OFHS01004398.1:0-14137 GCA_900245855.1 Calvadosia cruxmelitensis | reverse complement strand
TGTGGAGCTAACCAACATTGTCTTGCGTCTGCATGAAACTTGTTGGCCGTCGCTCCTCTGCATAATGCTTGTCTGCCATGGAAAGTAGCGTTTGCCTTCATCCTCTGCCCGACACTTCAACAAAGCACGGTGACTCGCAAGAGACTGAAACTGATTCTTTCCCAACTATTCGAGCGCAACGGTTTGCCAAGGCAATCACAGCGAGTTCGAGGTGCCCATTCCACAGTGATAATTTCATCAAACTTGAAGAGAATATAGCTAGGCTTCAAAGCGACCATTTCAAAAAACGGCTCCGTTATGTTCTGCGCCAATCTGCATTATTCAACTTTGACCTGCTTTCAGAGCTGGCTAAACAGCGCGCTTCTAGAAAAGTGTACTCAACAGGGGCCTACATTTTTCCCGAGACGTTTGCCGCCCATACTTGCTACGGAGTAGCAGGTACCCGGTTTTGTACCGACAAACAAACAAATAAACAAACAAACAAACAAACAAACATGCAAACCGACAGACGTTTCCGTATTATAGGGTCGTCGATTATACTTAACAGTAGGCGATTCATCTCTTGTTCGTCGATGATGACTACCAAATCATCGAAGCAAACGTCAATTCTTGTCTCGTCGTCTGCCATGGTACATAAATCATGTTTATGTTGATTAAGAGAGTGGGCTTGACAGCCAGCACATTGTCTTTTCGCCTCGTCATACAGCAATGGAATCATCTTCTCGGCATATAAACGTGCCATTTCGCGTCGATGCTGAGATTGCCATGAATTCAAATCGAGTTCGTCGATCACCAACGCAGAGCTGATAGAGGGTACGTTCTCCTGCTGTAGATCCATCACTATGTCTTCAATCGGTGTCTTCATAACAGGCACCTTGACAATGTGCTTTTCGTACTGCTGAAACGAGCGCTTGATCTGACTGAGACATCGAATGAGGTCCGGAATCTTAGACGTATGAACCATAATCACGTCTGGCTTTGCAGTGAGCTTTGATGTCACCGTATTGCCAGCGATTGCTGTAACATGACGTAGAATCTATTCTTCGCATCGTGATCCACGTGTGCCGTAGCATTCAACGTCAGCTTATCGATGTTCGACTTCTTCCACATTGTCAAGCGTTTCCTAAAAAGTTTCTTATCTTCCTTGCGGACGTACTGCTTCATGGCTCTGTGCTGACTGGCTTGTACCCACGCGGGGAGTGACAGCTCCAACTTTTTACCTTCCATGACTGATGCGACAGTTGAATGAACTCACTGACGAAACTGAACGATACACAAGTGGCGCAGAAACTCGACTGAAATATAACACCACAGCTGGACAAACAGCGGCGATCGCGTGTGGCCCAGAAACCCACCAATCAGAGAACACCACCATCCCTGGCTCAGAAGTCCAACCAATCAGAAACGACCTCATTAAATGTCAGGGTCCAGACCTCCACAAAGTGGCCCACAACTCTCCTTTTCACACTACTGATGAATTATGAGAACATAAAACAAATTGGATCATTTTGCAGCGCCGCATCATTCCGCTATGTTTTGCAGTTGCTTCCTTCGCTAGAATTTACAGCCTCCTTGCAACAGTGAACTGTGTTACGTCATGTACATCTGCTCCCAGTGATGTAATCTCCACCCTGACTGCTGGAAAAAACACTCCCTTTAACATGCCACACTGCGTCTATTGACGATTGATTTGATATAGTTTACGCAAGTTTAACACGAAATGTAAATATATGATACGAATAGCACTTACGTACAGCCTATAAAGGTTTGAAATATTTTACTAGATGTATTTTGTCAAGACGACATTTGAAACAAGACAATGTTGTCCGATGGGACAACAATATCAGGCAGATCGTTCCACCAGAGGACCACACGGGAGCAAAAGAGAACTACATCATATTACGATATAAAACAACCAATCCAAACGCCATAAAAGCAAACATGAAAGCATCACGAATGGAGACAAATCACAATGTACACTTACTTGACACAAGAAGAAACAAAATTACTACAACAACGTCACGAATTTCACTACGACAGAATAAAAATAGTACGACAATCGATAATTCCACATGACGAAAAGCAAAACGTGATGAATTATTTTGAGGCCACATTAACAAAGAACAAGTTTTAGAATAACAACTTTAACAGCACGGATTATTAAAAGAACGTCACAAATAAGAGTCAACAATGCATTTTATACTTATCAAAACCATTGCGGGTGTTCCTGGATGACAAAAGTGTCATGCATGCAGAGACATCTGCGGTCAGAGAAGAACAATGCGCAGGAAGACTTTTCTGGACTTGGCTATAAAAGTAGCTCTACAATACCGTGAAGTTTAGTTTGAAGCCAATCGAAGAAAAGCAAACAAGAAAGGTACTGGTTCAAAGTAATGTTCAAAGTATGCCATACTTATCGGCAATTGCAGGTTGTTTTAATAAGTTGTTTCTTTCTCAGATGAAGCTGCTGTTGCTGACCGTCCTGCTTGGACTGTGCCTGGTAGTCTATGCTAGAAACCACAGGGAGCACGATGAGCAATTCTACGAGGACACGGACGATGAAGACGATGAAGACGATTTTGACGAACCCGAAGCATGGCAAGAGCGAGGTGAAACTTGTTCTAATATCTTAGCCAGCAATGTTATAAGAACTCTCCACTTGTCTCTTGTTGGCCTTGTTCTATGTCGTGTGGAAACGCTTCAATTTGTGCAGGAACTCAACCAACCAAGCGAACTTACTGGGTCGGTGGTCACAACCATCAGACCTATGTAGGACAAATCACAAGAGACCTATAGCAGCATGTAGCATATCCTTGAACATACTAGAAATGCCACCGAAAACAAACAACTCTGGCCACAGCCCATTCCAAAGAATACATGTGACAGTCGAAAACAAAGCATTGCTTTACATGTCTTTCGCTTAGATGAAATTGACAAATGCGCTCTGCTAATGCAAGTCGGGATGCAAGTGTTTCAAGGCGCATCGCTTTTAGCTAAAATTGACCATCGTTGACAAGAGTGTGGTTAATTGCGCTTCAAACAAAGCGTTTTCCACACGTCTGCAACTGCGGCAGTGGCCAGCTCTCTTGCATGCCGAAAAGCATTGGGACTGCGCATATCGGATTGAAATGTCTATGGATCTCGTAGCCTTGAAGTAGTAACAAAATTTGATCGTTGCTGCTGACTGCATTTCATGATCAATACTCTTTGTTTACAGATTCAGCTGATCCTAAACCTTCGAGATTTGCGAGAAGACGCCGTCTTCTACTCTACAAGAAATGAGCACCAAAACCAAACTGGCATCAATTCTGGCCAATTGCGAAGAGGACTCTAGCAATCGTCATTGAACTCGTTGAACCTCGGTTGACTTGTGAATCCAGTTTTTCTGTCTCTATTTTATGATGTAGCTCGTGTTGTAATGTGAACCACAAGTCCATATTATTCAAACATGACTTGAAAGCAAATCTTCTTGGGTCTGTACTCAACATACCCCACAATGCAATGGTTTTTCCCATAATGGTAGCTCTTGAGAAAGGTCTATTGTATTGATTAGTTGTTTGGACAACAAGGGACAAAGGGAGTTGCTCCGTGGCGGGCAGCGCCATGCTCCCCGCAGGGGCGCCTCAAATACACCAAGCGTGGAACGGACTATTTGTGCGGGGGGCGATCTATACAGCGAAAGGGCAGACTCGGATTCAATTTCTGAAATCATAGGAATTGTAGTCGAGACGGGGATGCTGTCGTCAACATTGCCCAAATTCATTTTCGCTGATTTAGCGACAGTAAATGCTTCATTTTCTTCCACGAAAGCACTATACGGTCTTGCGGCAGTGAATATTTCGCAATTGTGAAACATGTGGAAATATCCTAGAAACAACTGTTAGGAAACAACACTTGCAGATGAAAAAAGGTGCAGATTCAAAACATGACGTCGCTCCTTTGTTGTCTGCCGTTCGCAATCACGAGTTCATTGTTCTCGCATCTCGGGGCGTTGCTATATTTTAGCACAACACCTTGCGAGTTAAGTGTTATTCCGTCTAGGAAGCATTGCCTTTTAGTTTATTACCACGTCTTTATGATGATGCTTTTTCTTTGCCGTGTTGCCCTGACTACCTGGGCAGCATATCGTCCTTGTGCTTATAATCAATGTGCGGCTCAGAATGAGTGCATCGCACAAAAATACAGGACAAAGATAAGTGCAAAACATAGTACAGAGACGTACTTTCGATGGCCTCAGTGCCACGTTGTGGTCTCTGTTGGCCTGTTTCAGGGATAGCGCTACCCGCCTTCCTGCCATAAGGGGTGAAGCAGCTGGTCCGTGCATGGAACTCGCTTCCGGTGTACATTCTGCACTGTCGCTACTAACGGTACAACAAAATTATTTCAGCTCACTTTCTTTCTCACAACGCTAAGTTCAGAGCCAACACAAGGATCTAGCAGTGACTTTGCGCAAACGTCCTGGAGAACGAGGATGCGAAATAGACCTGCTAGCCGAGGCAGACTTCTCTGGATTGTAACTAAACTTCTACAGGACACTGTTGGCCTACATTGCGTCGAGTTTGAGCTGCGTTTCATACACGAAAGTGCAGTATATCGCACAGAACAGTGAACACAGATTACAAAGTAATCCACGCCACCGAAAGTCGAGACTCTTCGCCAATTCGAAGCAAGAGGCGGCTATATCATAGTTTCTCCACGTCCCATGTGACAGGCGGCAGCGGGCGAGTACCAGGAGGCTACACCACAATTCCAAGATGACCTAGGACCACCATCAACATAAAGGAGACGCCTCCAGATGCCAGACCCTTCTGTTTGTTGTGTAACATTGCATATGTAATTTACATGTTATGTCATTTCTTTCTTCGATAATGCAACAAATAGACGCGATTACTAATCAAATAGGTCACTTCTGCTATTTGCAATTCGCAATTTACTACATCAAGTGTTCCACATTGGAAATATCATGAGCCAAGCCGTTGAAAAGTACTGAGGACAGTTTATCAGCCCAGACCTTCAAAGCCATACACGACAGTTTATAGGGCCAATGGATGAACGCCACTCACGATGGTTGAGCATGCCAGTAGGCGTGCCCTGGTGAACTGATGTGCGTCCATCAGGATGTCATTCTGGATCACCTCAGCACAGGGGAAGTCTCATGACTTTTGTTGCTTTCGTGCTCTTCCCAATGGTAGGTCGTCCCTGTTAACATGCCTTAGCCAATCATCTGTGAGCGATTCCAGCTCTTCATCGGCGTCCTCTAGTGAAGAGTTTGAAAGGACGACGTCGACTAGTTCTGAAGTAGCAAACAATGATGAAATATAGGCTGGTTTAGCGAGATCCATGGTCTTTCGAATGCCCAGCTCATCTAGGCCAACAGGAAGGGTAGCTTGCTTCCACGTGTTAGTGTTAAAACTACAATTTAAAATAGACTCTAAAATGTCTTTAATAAAATCATCTACATTACTTAAAAGATTATTGTATAAAAATGACGGAGCGGATCTTAAAAAGTATAGTAAGCGTGGAATATGGAGACAGTTCTTCAATAAAAATAACGACTCGTGAGCGGTCAACATTTGCAGTGAGGATTGTAGGCGCTCCAAAGAATTCAAGTTGTTCTTTATGGCTGCTGGTATGTTTCACCTTTAGATTCATCATTTTAATTTCGCTTTAATAAACTACGGTTTTTTTAACACTGGGCTGTTTGTTGCGTCGTTTGTTTGGGCGTCTTGGTGGTGACACACGTGCACTAAGCTCCAGCAGTTTGGAATGCGGTGCATCATGCGCATTTGCATCTCGTCCTATATCCACGTAATATGTCCAACTACACTTCACTTCAGCTTGGGCTTGTCGCCATCTTATCGAAAAAAAACACACAAGGAGTTCTATCGATTCAGTGTGGCTCGTTTGCATACAAAGGATGATCTTCTTACGCCTGATCAAAAAGCGGGAATATTCCAAACAACCATATGCTGTGAAGGAAAATAAATGCACCAATCATTCAATGTCAACTAAATGATTGATAATTTTACAATCGCGGTAATCCATCAGGAGAAGCCCTTCATCTATGAGCTCTCCAGCGTCACTAAGATTTATAAATATTTCGGGATGGGATAAATATATGCATACTGTAAGTATGTTTTGGCGACCGATATGAGCCGCCAAGGACACAGCAGGGTTGTATTTTATTGTGCGGTATTGAATGTTGACGTGTTTTAGCCAAGGCCTTCGTTGAAGATCTAGGCGCTAGGATGAGTGGCACGAGCAAGGTCGAGTTCATAGCAAACTTGAGCTTGGCCATCCAGCGCGGAAACGCCGAGAGTGTGCGCGGCACATTCGCATAAGTTGAGTAATCGTTTGTATTAGTGTTTTTAATCTACATTTGTAGTTTTAGATTAGTTATTTTGACTAATTGTCTGTCGTACGTATCACTCTTCAACATACTAATGTCTTTATTCTCATTCCGCATAATATATAGAGAGACAAACTGACCTGTAAGTACAACGTTTAGGATTCGTTCGTCTATTCACTTACTTAGTGCCACTAGACTCCATGTTCATGTGACTTATTCTTTTTAATTATGATATAGCTTTGTGAGATATCTGGAATCATCTTTGGATTATAAAATGGTTCTGTTGCGTACGGGACTTTCGTCACCATGAAACACCCCAAGCTGTACGTTTCGACAAAGTGTGAGCTACACGTTCTATCCGATTGGCCTCGAGACACTTGGGACTCTCGGTGATAATGCAGCGCGTTTCCTTTCTGCCTTGGGAAAGAGGCTAGCGGAAGCCACCAGCGAACCACGTGCAAAAGCCTTCTTAATGCAACGCATAAGCGTTACTATCCAACGTGGAAATGCTGCCTCGTCCTGGGAACGCTTCCATCTAGCAAACTGTTGTATGAAGTTTTAAATTTGTAAATAGTTAGTAAATAGGTTGTTTATTTTAGAGGTATTTATTTAATTTAGGATATTATTGTATTTTCTTATTAGATTAAGTTTTATCTATTTATTTCTGATCTTGTATTGTTTTAAACTCTCGAAGAAATATTATCTTCTAGTTACAGGGGTGGTTTTCAACCGAATAAACGTACTACTGATCCTTTTTAAAAGTGTGAGTTATCGAGGGATTGTGGTATGTTCCCACTTATTCGATGACTTGTAATGATTTATTGTTGTGCCTTGCATTAATAACTGTATTGGCTTATTTCATATTGGCATGATGTGAGTATAACATATTTTACAATTGATAATCCATCAATGACATCATAATTTTCAGCTGACGTGGCAACCCAATCAGGGGAAACCGTCAATATTGTGATAGCTCGCCGTGCATGGTTACACGCCACCATCAATCACCACCAAGGTTAGCAGTAATATATAACATAGAAGCTCTCAGAGCATGACTCACGGATAATGCATCCATATAATAATTACAACGTAAATAACATAAGACATGAAATACAGTCGAACCTGCCTTAATTAACGGCCCTGTAAATGAAAGCTTCTTTTGCGAAGCAAAGTTTACATCCGCTTTGCGTGGTGTTCGTTGCCTGTGTACATTTTTTCTGGGTTCACGTACAGCCATTGTTGTTTCTCTGGTTGTTCACAGATGCATCGGATCCTAAATCATGGTGGGGCTACTATCCACGTCGTCGCCGCCGTGGCAAGAAGTGAGCACGAAACACACACTATGTCTCATTCTTACATATCAGGACCTTGGTTAGCACCTCATGCAGTTCTTTCTATTTCTATCTATTGCAATTGTTGCTATGGTAATGTGAATACAAAACCATGTTCATTCGACGTGACTCATTTTCTGCCTTGAAGAATTTTACTGCAAAGGTCTGTCTTTGGGCATGATTTCAGTGAAGGGACGCGAAATAACTTAAAATGACGGTGGATAATCCTCATGGATGGGGGCAACAGTGTACGATGCCTAGTTGCTTGCCTATCACAGCTTCCTATGAAACCGTGTCCCAAATTGTATTTGTAACTTTGAAAATGTTCTCTGCTCTGATGGTAAATTTACATTTGCTAACAAATACAGCTATCTTTATTTCTAATTTGCTATAGGCATTCAGCAGTAGATTTTTCAGTACTAAACATATGTCTTCATATTTTATATAAGATACCATACCACGTGTCGGTGTCATATACTGACAAATGCGCCATATAAGATACAATACCTGCTAAAGACCATTCTAGATCCTACTTACTCCGTAAATGCTTCTCCTCATGCGATCCTGTCCTTCTTTTGAAAGCATACAAAACATATGCCAAGCCATTATTGGAATCGTCCTTCCTGTCTACTGAAAGACATCAGGCAGCTTGAAAAAGTACAGAGGAGGTTTACAAAATTCGTCTGTCATTCCAGTGGCAGAAACAACGATAGTTCGTCTGCACGATTGAGATTTCTCAACATAGATTCACTTGAAATTAGACGTGTCCGAAACGATCTGACGATGATGTATAAGATACGCAATAATTTAGTTGATTTTGGGATGGATTCTTTTTGTAAATATGATACTAACAAATATTCTATGCGTGGACACTCACTGAAGGTAAAGACCAATTCGATTTGCAAATTGAATTCGGTGAAAAACCAATTTATAAATCGTGTCGTCCCATGGTGGAATTCGCTGCCTGACATCCTCATCACTTCGAAGTCAATCCATCAATTCAAATCTGGCTTGAAAGCAACGGACCTGTCATGTAACTGTCTATTGTATTAGAACTGTTCGTTGTATAAAATATGTATTATATTGTTGCCTACATGCAATAATGGAAGTATATAGGCGGGGGTAAATCCCTCCTTTATTTTCCTGTCCCATCTGGACATGTAAACATACATACATACATGAATATAATTATTAAGAACTTAATATTGACAAGAGATTGATTGGCACGTGCAAGACCGAATTCGTTGCAAACCTGAGCTTGGCCATCCAGCTCGGAAATGTCGAAAGCGTACGTGGTACATTTGCCAAAGTTGAATGATCGTAATAATGTTTTTTATATTTTTTATATTTGTATTTAAATAAAATAATGTTGATAATAAAACAATGACGACAACTAAAAAGAAAAAAAGAGGAAAAAGAAATCACTAAGAGGCGGAGGGCGGGTAGGGATTGATAAGCAAGACGAGTGGACGGTGACTTATGGTATAGCGAGCGAATAGCAGGCCGAAGCTGGAATGGGAATTCCAGTCGAAAGTTGCTCTAGATGTGCACATATCTCTTCTGACTTACGGGCTCTAGTTACCAGTGATTTCTGAGACTAGGACCCGTGCTCCCTATGACCCTATCTCAGATGCTGCCGCACAACTGATATCAGCTTAATTTCGCTCAGAATTCATATAACCACATTTAGAGCTGAGACATTCCAGTTCGTTCATAGCTGATTTCTTGTTTGTTTGCATCTGTAAAGTCAAGGTTAAATCAGCCATATTATTTCATAACTAGCAAACATAATCTGAAGAGTATTTTGGTTGCCAGATTTACTATAAAAAGCATTAACAGCTTGTGTCGGACGGAAAATGTGAACCTCGTCTGCAGCAAAGCGTCATAGATGGATTTAGACGACTCGAAACTGAATCAGATCTAACTCAAGATTCGCCTCCGTACAAGAACACAGGCTCAATCGCGTGAAGACACAAACGTAGCATCAATATCTGAGCAGCATCAGATACCCAAAGCCACCCATACCATGCCTCGACGCCTTGCAATGTCGTCTTTAGTTGCTGGCAAGATTGACCTTAAGTACTTGAAAGACTTGACGCGCTCGAAAGGAGCAGCAGATGTTGTTAGCTGTGCTTGATCGAAGCCGATTGCAATGAACTTGGTTTTGGTCGTGTTGACTTTCAGACCAACGGTATGCCAAACCGCTCCAGTTTCGTCAGCGACGATGTCCGCGATGGCGTTGATGTCATCAATGAAGACGAGGTCGTGTAGGCGTCTCTCGGGATGGGGTGATGATCTTCGACGGTTGAGCTTGAAGCCGCACCTGTCAGGACAGGCGTGGCGTAAGACGTAATCAACAAATAGATTAAAAAGAAATGGAGACAACGTATCACCTTGTAATACACCACCAGACGTCGTGAAATCATCAGTCTCACCGTAATGAGTTCTGACGAAAGCAGACGTTGATGAATAGAACGACATGATAGCGTTGATTAAGATTGGGGGCACGTTAAACAAAGGCAGGAGGTCCTTAATCCTACAGTAGATCTGAAAACAGAATCACAAGACCTTCTTAAAATCTATAAATGTCACGACTATGTTCTTTTGGTGCGATCGACACCCTTCTAGCAGAATTCTTGAGCTAAGGATCTGAATAACGGTGGATCGGCCTGATCTCCCTCCGTTTTGATTAAATCTCAAATACGGCTCAATTACAGATGCTAAACGTCTATGCAAGACCTTCTTATTGGCCTTACCTGCTGTGCAGCTCAGGGAAATACCTCTCTGCTGATCCAGGCTGCAGGCTGATGCGCGCTCGCGGCCTGGGTACCACTTTCCAAAAATAAATTTATCCCACGTGCCCCCCTCTCATCCTCTTCGTTTTGTGGCTCGCTTGGACTTACCACATTTGCAATACAAAGATCGCTATTATTAGGAGAATTCAGCTGACTACACTAGACGACATGAGTGATAACAGGACGGACAACGAACGCGTAAGTCTTGTTGCATTTTTCCCCTTCGTTTGTTGTTTAGATAGTCCGAATGCTCCGCTGAATGTACGAGTCATTGAATGACAGCCTTCCTGTTGCAGGCAAGCAACAAGTCACCATGTGTCCCGATCCAATCGGCAGGCGTTGGGGACCATCCTCCTGACATGGAGCGCATGATAGCGGATGCTGTAGCCAAGGCCATGCCAGTTGCTCTACAAGGGCTATTGGCAGCCATTCCTCATCTTACGGAGGCCCCGTTGGACAGCAGGCAAGAAGAAGTAATCCCTCCCCCTGAGCAGCCATTAGATTCTCGCCCATCAACACATCGGGGTGATAGATATTTCTCCGTTGAGAATGAAGCCACATTGCCACAGGACCTGATTGACTTCACGGCGCAGGCCTTCTCTAAAGCCCTCTCGAAAGAGAAATGGCAAGAGCTTCTGGCCTCGTACACCAAGATCAAAGCTACTGAGTCGATCTTGGTGGCCCCGACGATGGAGGCGGGTGGTTGAGACGATATCAAGAAGCGCCATGGTTACGCCAAGACCAAAGAGGTCTTCTCGTTTGACGAGGGTCTCGCTGAAAAGCAAACATAAATCCTTGTTGTTGCCCGCCCCATTCTGGTCGCATTAGCCGCACTGGATGGCACGCAAGAGGGCGACGATTGCCACGAGCCTGATCCAGATGTAATCAAAGAACATCTGGAAGATGCAATAATTCTGTTGGGCAATGCCAACTTCAGGTTGAATTCTTGGCGTCAAAGGAGATTTTCAGAATTCCTTACAGATGTCGGGAAACGCACTCTTCGCGAACCCATTGCGACAGACTCCTTCTCTTCCCAGACAAATTTCATGACCGTGTACGCCACGAACATGATCATTCCTCAACAAACAGCAAGATTATCTCCAGCCCGGCACCTGTCAGGCTGTTTTCTCGACCCTCAGCAACAACAGCAACACATGGCTCTGCCCCTTTTCGTCCCTTTCAAGGGCATGACAATCGCAGCCACTTCCAGCAGGGAGACAAACGCAAATGGTCCTCCCCTGACCCTTTTACTTCCCAGCTGTTTCTAGTTCCGAAAAGCAATGGCGAAATGAGGCCCATCATCAACCTCAACGCGCTCATACGCTCTGTAGTGGAGCAACATTTCAAAATGGAAGGACTGCCAGTTGTGAGAACGGTGATACAGCCTTTCGATTTCATGATGAAACTGGATTTGAGCGACGCTTATTATACAATTGCCATCCACGAGGAACACAAGAGATATTTCCGATTTGTCTTCCAAGGGAAGACATACGAATTTCAATGTCTCCCGTTTGGCCTGTCGTCAGCCTCTCGGACTTTCATCAAAACACTGAAACCTCTCTTGAGCCTGCTACGAAATGCGGGAATCCGCGTGGTGATGTATTTAGGCGATATGCTTCTACTGCACCAAGACAGCACCATCCTGCAGGCATTATGCAACCAGGTCGTTTGCCTCCTAGAACGACTGGGGTTCCTGGTAAAGCAGGAGAAATGCTCTCCAGTCCCAACACAACAGTTGACGTTCCTGGGGGCCGTACGGACAGCCTGCTCCAACATAGCTTGCCGGCAGGAGACGTTCATAGACGAGTTGTCGACCCTTGTTGATCGGATGAGCCATGCAGCTCAGACAGGCATACCGTTCGCACCTCTGCATTATCGTTATCTACAGCGTCTGCATGCCCAGGTAATTCAACAACACGGGGCACCGTTTGCGCAATGTCATTCCGCTGACCCCTGGCGCGACGTGCGAGCTAGAGTGGTGGTGTTCCCAAGAAAGCAACCATGCCAATGGGACCCTCCTACAGTAGCCTCCATACGATGCGATACTGCTGACGGACGCGTCAAAGCGAGGCTGGGGTCTCATTAGCGGGGCACGTCACCGGGAGGCCACTTGACCCCCCTCCAACAGCCACATCATATATCAATGTCTTAGAGTTGAAAGCTGCGATCCTCGGCATCAAGTCATTGATCAAAGAGTCTCCAGTCCGGACGCAAATGCCGCGCCATGTTCACCTCCGCATGTACAACATTACAGCAGTGGCTTATGTGAACAGGAGGGGCGGGACCAGATCACCGACCCTTATCATATTGGCCCTGGAATTCTGGTCGATGGCGTTGGCGAAACGAATGTGGGTGACGGCACAGCATCTACCTGGAATAGAGAATACAGAAGCCGACACGGCATCTCTGCAAATGAACGACAAAACGGAGTTGTCGTTGGCACCACAAACATTCACCCGAATTTGTGTGAAACTTTATCGTCTGCAAGTGGATCTCTTTGCGTCGCGACTGAACAACCAGCTACCAAGCTACTTTTCAAGGCACCCGGACTCGGGAGCCATAGGGGTAGATGCCTTCGCTCAGTACTGGAGCCAGTGGACCAGCTTCATATAGCCTCCGATAGTGCTGATTCCACAAATATTAGCAAAGGTTCGACTCGACAAGGCCAGGGTCTTGCTAGTGGCAACCCAATTTGTGTGGCCAACCGTGGTTTCCGGCCTTACTGCTGCTGCTAGCAGACGATCCTCTTCTGCTCCCAACCTGCCCGGCATTGATTTACCTGCCGTTTTAGCCGGAGACTCCACATCCGCTTTGGAGATCCCTACATCTAGCGGTATGGCCTCTGTCCGGGATAGTTATAGATCGCTTGGCTTATCAGACGAGGTTGTCTCATTCTTACTCGCATCCTGGTCACAGTCCACTCAGCAGCGATACGCCGGTCCGTGGAAGGCGTGGGAGCGCTGGTGTTCTGAACGGGACACATGTCCCGTTTCAGCACCTGTAAACGACGTACTGGCATTCCTTGCTTCGCTTGCCATCAACAAACAACTGGAATACCGAACGATCGCTGTTTACCGATCAGCTATCTCGCAGTTACATGACCCCGTGGTTACTCAGAGTCTCGGCAGCCTTCCCTTGGTGTCACGTTTTATGCAAGGAATTTTTAAGTTGAAGCCCCCACGTCCTCGTTACTGTCACACTTGGGACGTTCGCGTAGTCCTTGATTACGTTGAGAGCTTCCTCTGGATGCGGTAACGCTTAAGCAGCTAACACTGAAGACGATCACATTGTTAGCCTTCACATCTGCTGCAAGAGCTCACGAGCTTTCGTACCTAGATTTATCTTGTGTGATGAAAAAGACGACATCCTGGACTTTTACGCTAGATAAGCATGTCAAGACGTCTCGACCAGGACACCCTGCCCGTCAACTTATATTCCGTAAGTTTACTGAATGCACATCCTTATGTCCAGTTAGTACGTTGACGCACTACGTTGACCGTACTCGGGCTTTGCGTACGTCACAGCGGTTGTTTGTGTCCTTGATATCACCAGTGTTAGCCAGTAACGAAGTAGTTTTACTTCGTTACTTTACTTAAGTACAGTATAACTCGGTTAATATCACCTCGGATATTATCACGTCTCGGTTATTGTCACGGAAAGTG
>OFHS01004397.1:0-14142 GCA_900245855.1 Calvadosia cruxmelitensis | reverse complement strand
TGTTTTCTTACGCTGTGCTCGTGTTCTCCCAAAGTCACTCGTGTTTGGAAATCTAATCCAAACATAGAAATCCATGTGGTAAATCCTTAGTAATGGATAAAAGTCAAGATTTGTGAGTGAGTTGGAGTTAGGAAATACATGCTTGAAGTCGGTCGCGTTTTGTGCTTTGTGCTTCGACCTTCGACCTTATTGAGTTACAATTATGTGATATATAACTCCAGCCATTGATTTACGTTTCTTACAAATAGAAGACTCGTTAGGTTGATGATAGCTACCTGTTCACGCCGGAACCAGGCGAACATTAGGGGACAGCAATGATAACCGAGCCAAGAAATCACGTGGACAACGGAGACAATCAAACCAACGAGAACTGAACCATTCGTCAGCCTGTATGACTGTTCGTTTGTTCGGTTTTTCTGTATAAGCAATATACAAAACTGTAATCTAACTATACTAATAGATACATCTGATTACAATTGGTTATATACAAAACGAAACGATCAATTAAATACCTTCGGTGTTCGATCCACTGCTGTATTACAAGTTACGAACACGAAACTTGCGATCAGCGAACTTGATCAGCGAACTTGAACTTGAATTGAACGTGAAGGCTTTGCTCCAAACGCGGAGTCTTACTACAAACAACCTTAACTAATTTCAGTGTGCAAACATATTTATACAAGGGATACTCCCTGCTGATCTGTCAATCGGACTTAAAGATAAACTAATTATAATTACGTGGAGTAGTAAAAACAAATCCAATTTACAACTACAACCGATCCAACTGAGCAAATTACCACGACGTTCACTAATCCGTCCTAATCCAAATTACCATTCTATTTCGAAGCACGAATTCCCTAACTATTCTAACAAAATCACGTAGTTGTCGCGAACATTCCGGCCCCCGATGAGATTCAGCAAGAATACTCATCTACTAAACACAACCTAAGCGACAATTCTAAACTAAACTAAACTAAACAACTTCAACTTATTCACAACCTCCTCCAACGAACACAACTTAGCGATAGGCCTAGTCAACATTGTGCCTCTCGTCATAACCAGAACTAAACGGTACAGACACACCCATCACGCCCTTTCGAAAACAGCTTCCTCTCTCATCAACGACCACTGGTTGGTGCTGTCTTCTCAATCCACTTTCGTCGCTCTTGTAGAAGTCGAAAATATGAGGCTTGTCTGCTTGATACCATGTGTTGCGTTCGTGGCTGTCGATCTTTTCGCATACTCCAAGCGGCAGGATCGGACCTTGTGCTTGCAACAATGAACAGTTGGCTACCAGAGGTTCTTCGATAGCGGGATCATTAGCCTCGACTTCGCTGTGCATGGCTTTGAGTCGGTATTCCACATCACAATTGCAGAAGAAGCGGCGAACAGTTTGTACAGCGGTCGTTCCAAACAACTCTTCGTTCTCGTTCGTCGTTCGCCTCAACTCAGAACTTGCAGACGATGGGAAACTTGCGATACCAAAGATGTGAACGAACATCTTGTGAGCCCCTGGCTCTTTACCAAGTTCATCCTTTTGCCAACACAAGAATCTTGGAGCGTCGCTATCATCTGGTTTAACCTTAGCTTTGTCAAACATGGCTTCCAAGTTACTTTCGAACAAGACCGGATGATGAGGTAAGTACCCGATGACTGTTTGAGTTTGACCACATTCAATGCTCGCATAGCCTTTGTCGATATAACCTTCCTTTGACATCACTTGGTCTTCTACTAGCTCTGGTGTTGCTCCATATGAGTCGATTACTAGCATATTTTCATCTTGAAACGATTGTTGCCTTTCCACTGATACTGCATTTATTCCTGGCCAAAATGTGTTCCATAATCATTCTAGTTTATCATTCTTTGTTGTTCTCCATGAACAAACCGAGCAAAATTACAACTAATTTTGGTTCAAATTTTACTATCCCTATGTTAGTGAGTTGTTATCACAGTATGTCCACAAAATATATGTTTTCCAAAATCAAATTGCTGTAACTTACTTTTCGTTGAAGCGACTGAAGTCGGTTTGCATAGAGGTGCTACTTGCGAGACGGCGTCTTTCCCTGTAGACGAATCAACCCAATTATGAAGATTGCACGAGTTGACAGTAGAAGCGAAATTGTGGACCACGATGTAATGATACTTACCAGTGTTTCCCTTTGAAGGTCTACCGTCACTCCAAAGTGTACAGCTCAGCAACTCCGCACTTGATGAATCTGAAACAGGGCAGGAATGAAATAGCCTGTAGCAATATCATCAAAACTGACCTTGTTTTGCTACTTAATTACAATTCCTGGACATTTATGCTGTGGAAAATGTCATGCATCTGTAATACGTACCAGAGTCGGCATTGAACATTTTCGCATCGAATTTGCCAGAATTGTCTCCGGATGAACTGATCTGCGAGTTTTCCTCTACAACTAATACAAAGAATAATGCATTAAATTGGCAAGCTAAAATTTCAAGTATCTGCAATACCAGTAACGAGGAATTCGGGCTAAATGGTGTTCACCTTCGACCTTGCGCTTCTTGAGTACTACCGGGAGAGGATCATATACGCTAGAGGCATCAGAATCTGCAAACGAGAAAATTGCACGCTAACAACGATTCATTGATAGATAGCGAGGACTGAAATAGCGCACCGCCATACTGTAGGATTAAATCTTAGGTTTCAGTTACAGATTATCAGAATGTTATAAGTCTATTCGACATTTGACATCTATAGAACCTCTACTTTTCCTGCACATTTCACATGCTAATACCATGGTGCATGAGTTCTCTGAGAGAATCATATCCCTAACCCGTCAATAATCATGAAACAGATCCGCATCGTACCTGAATCCAATTCAATTACTACTGGTTCAAGAGTACGCAGCGCGTTTTTGCTCGTTACACGACCTGGAAGACAGGGAATTTGTACAGCACGGTTACTGAGTATAGTTACACAACATGTCTAGACAAGAGCCAGCGGTGTTTACAAGTATTTGCTGGCAGTGACCAGTATTAATATAATCTGGGACATTTCGCAACATAGCATACGCAGTCGAAAACATCGCATAGCAAGTGCATCACCTTTTAGCACCACATGATGTGAATGGACTATAGCGGGTACAGATAATTCCGTAGCGAACTCATCACAGCGGACACTAGTTGACGAATCTTAATCTGAAAGTCAACAATATGATATGTAAACATAGCATCATATTATAGGTAATGCAACGGCGGCAGTCGTTCAGATTATCGTAACGGGCATGTAATTTCTTTGAAACTGGAATGATCTGGGTCATTACTTATATTGCGTAATATTCACAGCGACAGTATGCAAGACGTGCTGAAATATTGTGGCTTGGCTATAGAAGTGTAGTAACACAACTGCTGCCCTTACTTGCTGATGGCACCGTGTCCTTCTCGATGACGTAGGGATTTTTTGCCGCAAGACCACAGCCACAGTAAAGTTTGCAGCGAGTGCATACGGTTGTCGTACTGACGCTTTCCACAGTATGACATGTTGGAACTCGCCATGTACTTGTTGTAGTCAACATTTACAACTGGCCGAAAAATATTCTCATTAGTTTTCTTGTCTACTTTGTCCGTCTCGACGATGCTGCTATCATGGCATGTTGATAAGAAGGTAACTATTTTTATGTCCATCAAAGCAAGGCAAAGGACATCGTCCAAAAGTGCAAAAATCAACCTGCCACCTTGGAACTTTCTTGCTGTTGTTGGGATGGATTTCGGTAGGCATATTTTTGCGATTCCATCTGCATGTACCTGTTATATACATGTTATTTTGATACAGGAGCTGGCAAAGCTCTACACCGCTGTACTAGTTGTCCATGAATAAGTGGTACCATTTACCAAACAATGGCCTGACAAGACGGTAAACAATGTCTGTGATTCTATTTTAGTTTCTCACATCAGCAGCAACAGGCTCAGATTCTTTCCCTGTATACATCTCAAATTTCCATGAATAATTTGAGTTATCGCACACTTTATATGCCTTCATGCCATATTCCGCAGGCTTCATTGGGTTGTACGTTTTGAAGTTGACACGACCAAAATATCTCATTAATGCTTCATCCACAGAAATTTCTCGGCATGGTGTATAGGCAGTGGTGAATACTCTCGTCAAATGGTCATAGATGGGCCGAATTTTATGTAGCTTGTCTCCCTTGTTTGGTGAAGTATTATCATTGAAATGTAAATAACACATAAAAGAGAGAAATCTTTCCCTCGTCATAACAGTCGCGAAGAGAGGCACTGATGTGAGCTCTGCTGTTGGGCAATACGTGTTCAGCCTGGGAAGCTTGACAATACTCATCAACATGATCATGCTCCAGAACAATTCCATTTCCCCCTTGTAATAGAGGTCCAACTTTCGTCTAGCCGAACATAGCTTTCGGAGCTGCTAATCACTTGATTTGCATACCTGTTTGTTTCTTCTGCTATGTAAGAGAATATTTCGTCATCCATGAACACTGTGTAAACATCCAATGCGGTTGAATTTCCATCTAACCCGAGCTCTGGGCTAACGCCAGGTGATTCTTCAAAGGGTTCTTTCACTACGACGGGGTCACGTTTTCTCCAACATGGCGTCGAAGCATCACTCACGCAACGTTGCCTTTTTGGATTGAGGAGAGTGGTTCTTCGTCAGAACTAGAGCCAGAATAATTGTCTCTATCTTCTTCACTCCCTGACACTGCAGAATATTCAACACAGTGGCTTTCTGATGTGTTACCGGCACCCAGCGTTTCCCCAATGGCGTCGCCTTCGTCTTCGCTTTCCGTTTCGACTTCTGAAGGGTCCTCAGAGTGTGAATCAACACACATCTCAGTGACTTCTCGGAGAGCATCTTCGTAATCCTCTAGGGAATAAATAGGGAGGTTTAGATTTGGAACGAAGACGAAGCCGAAGCCGAAGCCGAAGTGGTTGAGTGTGCAGCTCTTCTGCGCATCTTAGGGGAGCCCCCGCGCTCGACTTCGTTCCAATCTGCTTCGTTCTGAACGAGCTTTCTCACTTTCTTCGTTCCGTTCGCAACGAGCAGAATTGCACGCCAAATCACTCATTTTAAAATGGCCGAATCAACAGGTCGAGAAGTTTTCCTTTGCAAAAAAGAACACGAAAGGACATTTGTGAAAGAATTGCTCGTCGTAGAGCCCTGTGTTTACAAGCCACGGTCACGGGAGAGAGGGGCAGGCTGGAGAGTTTTGGTGGAAACGCTAAATGGCTCTGAATGCCCAAAATTCAAAGTGAGCCAGCGATCTGTTCGCGAAAAATTTGTAAAAATGTTGAAGGAGTATCAACAAATGAATAACGCTGAAATACGAGCTTCAGGCATCATCGGAGAAGACGATGAAGTTTTTAATGGAATGATGGAGATCATCGAACGGGTGGACGAGGCGGAGAGAGGCTTTGAAGAAGCCAACACGAAAGAGAAGCAAAAGCGCGACAAGGAAAACAGCCGAGCAGAAGAAATGAGAAAGCAAGCTACAGAGAGCGTAGGTGAAACTAGGAAAAGAAGAGAAGGAGAAGGCGATGTTGAAGAAGAAGATGATACACCTAAACGAAGAAGAAGATGATACACCTAAACGAAGAAGAAAAACAACACAAGCCATCGAAGTTTTAAAGGAAAGTATAGAGATACGGAAGCAACAGTCAGAGAAAGAGATTGAGATCCGAGTGCAAGAGCTCGATGAGAAGAAGCACTACCGAGATTCACAGCAATCTATGATGGCACAACAGCAGCAGTTTTTTGCCAACATGCAGCAGCAGCAGCAGGAGTTCTTACTCCAAATGCAGCAGCAGCAAATGCAGATGATGCAAATGATGAGAGATACATTCAAGAGATAGGTTTCAATGTATTAGTTTATTAGGTTATTTTATGGCTAGTGTTTAAAATGCCTGAAATTTCTGTCAAGGATTTTGAAGTGCTATATCTGTATCCCTTGTGCTCGTTTTCTATTGAAATATTATGAAAATTATTCTGAGTTGTCTATTAGTTGGGTATCATATAGTAAGCATGTAGCACAAGAAAATAGACTCGACAAAATAGAAGGCAACAAAATATGCTCAATTTATTTTGGTGGCTTTAAAAAAGCCGGTTGTTGTTTCATTGTGGTGTGTTTGTTTGGTGTTTCTTCAAGGGGTCGCACCTGAAACAAAGTTGGAGTTATTAAAACATAATGACTATATATTTTAGGTTCACAAAAGGGCTTGCATACTTTGTATCACTCAGGTAGGTGCTGGAAATAGTTTTCATGGCGAGGTGGGTTCAGGTCCATGAATGTTGACGTGGAAGAGCCGTACAAACACGTCAGACCATTGCGCAGCAGTGCACATGTTTTGTAGGTGGTACCGACAGCAGAAAGACCAATCTTTTGATTTTTCTTAAAGTTGGAAAATGCCATGTAGTTTACGATTTCTCCAAACACCCACTCTACGGACACACTGCTCATTGCTCGGTTGAACTCCTTCTGAGCTTCTGCCAGATGCGTATGCCGATAGGCAGTCAACAGATGTTCCCGCAATGGATAAGCCGGATCACCGTAGATGCAAAGTGGAAGACCATCCTCTGTGTTGCAGTGCTCAGCAAGCACATCAAGCAGTCCTGACATCCGCAGCATCCCAGCATCAAGTCTTTTGCCCTCTGAAAATGAAAATAATTTGTAAATGAACACAACAAAGTTCTACATTGATAAATAATATATCTTAATGCAAAGCATAATAATTCAATAAGTAATCACAGAGTCTCAATTTACAACATGTGAATAAAATGATTCCTTATCCATGGCTGTAATATGATCACCTAGACAGCTGTACCAATTTATCAGTGGAAGATAATTATGGCGACACAATTCAAAGAAATTGGTTAGTAAATGATATGAAATATTATGTTCTTACCAATCGGCCCATACAAATTTGCAGACGACCAGTTTACTTCTTTCGTTACTTCTTTCGACAGCTTATTAGACTCTTATTATTGACGAAAAACAGTGCGATATTGATACTCGGTCACATTCGTGTTGTGGAAATCAAGGCGTAATGTAAAATTAATTTTGCAGCAGTATTGCGTATATTGTGTTCGTCATGAACAAACGGTGTTTAAACTGTTTTCTCATCCATTAAAATTGTTATACTATATTGCTGCAATAGTATTGTGCACAGTCTGCTTTTCCTGGGAAAACAGTGTCGTTTCAATCACTTTCAGCGTCATAATCATAACAAGCAATCAGGATGAAATTAACGCAAAGCAATTTAAACATTCCATAGAACGTGTGGCTAACAATTTAATCAATAAAATATTCTTCCAAAGTTGGTGGGCTTAGCCCCAAAAATTCTGCAGTTTGATTGCCATACAAGCAAGTCATCGCATTTCGTAGCAACGCTCAAATTTTGTACATCGTACCTACATCAGACAATCCTAGTTTTAAGTTCTTTTTAAAATCGACAAACGCAAAATAGGCGACAATATCTCCAAGAATCCACTTCACTGATATCTGAATGCTGCTCATTGATCGGTTGAATCTTTCCTGGTCTGGTGTGACATCATTGTGTCTGTATGGTATTTGCAAATGAGGTCGCTGACCATAAGCTGCATCTCCATAAAGACAAAGCGGATCACCACTACGTCTGTTCGAATACTGTTGCAGTTTCTCTAGCAACCCTGAGCGTTGCAGGATGCAGACATCGTGACTTCTTCCCTCTGTAACATATGAATTGAAACATCTAATTAATATCGTTGCCTACATTTCCCAAGACGTAACAGAAAAGCCCTTCAATGCAGATATGTGCATTCGTAATATGATATGACTACTTACCAACTGGTCCATAAAGATTTGCTATAAGTCGATTGCCTGCAACGACCGACTGGAACTTAAGAGCATGGACTCTTGTATGTCCATTATAAACAACTCTCTGATGTTGCTCTGGGCGGCAAATCGGACGCACTGTTCCGTCGATAAATCCTCAGCAATTGTCCAGGGCAGATGACTTCACACCAACAGCATTGGCAAATTCTTCTAGTTTTTCTGGTCGAAGCCAATGTTGATCGAGCTCTGACAGAAGACTGGAAAAGTTACTATCGATGTGCTTTATCACAGCGCCAATTATGATACACAGCTCTGGAACTGCTCTTCCAAACCTTGGAATCAGGTTGCTTAGTCGGCAAGGATAAGCAACCCTTCTTCGGAGCAAGCAAATTGCCTCTATCCCACCAGCTCGTGTCCCATTATAGCCAACGAACTGATCAGGAATCTTGAGGGCTCTAGCAAGACGATGGATATCTACCTTAGCAAATCGAAACTCCGCGTGGCACTCGTCCTCTCCGTCTACTCTAAAGTAAATCTTTCGTAATTCCAATAAGGAAACACAAGTGATCTCGGAGTAAAAGCGTCCAGCGCTAGCAAAGTTCCTCCTCTTCGACGAGTTCATCTGCATACAGCGCAGCAACAGCAAGGAGAGCAGGCTGATTCAAAGCTGCTGCCATTTTGTTGCTGCACGATCGAAAGTCGTCGTGCCGAGGAAGGCCCGCAGCATTTTAACGTGACTTAACGAGAAGACGAGAACGAAGCCGACCCAGGCCTCCGGCTGAGTGCAAAGTCGTTCTCGTTGTGCATCTTAGACACCCTAATAATCCGCGTTTTGTGCAGGGCTTCTCAAGGTCACATTTTTAACAAAACAAGGAGTTAGATTCTATTACTTCCGAGGGAAGCGTGTTCCACATGCGAACTGCACAATGAAAAAAGAAAATGTTCCTAATGTCAGTTTTGGCAGTTTGAAGTTTTATTTGCATTTTGTGGCTTCTAGTGTTCGTTGCATGTATTTCGAAATCTTGAGGAAGTTCGAGCTGCAACTTTCCATGAACAATTTTATACAAAAAGCGCAAATCCAGAATTTTTCTTCGGCTCTCCAAAGTGTTCAGTCCGAGACACTCTAATCGAGTGAGATACTCAACATGTCCACGTGATTTGTAGCATTGCTCAAACACTTTCCTTGTGTAGAATCGCTGAACACGTTCAAGAGCAGCAATGATACATATATAGGTCATACATATGTAGCTAGTCTAGTGTAGATATTTAGATATGCACCATGTACAATGTCTACATAGTGTCTACTTACCCAGCAAAGCAAATGCAGTAGGCAAACTCAATGTCTCCTGTCTTTTTATTCAGGCATAACCATGCATCGTGTGGAGTGTTGTTGATCCTCTTGACTGCGAGTTCAAGAAACAATACGAATGTTGAGGGTTTATTCATTGATAATGAATGACCTTGATCCAACCAGATTCGAAATAGCTGAAAGCCTTTCCCTCTTTGTAGTCGCTTAGCAATCTTTTTCCCAGATCTGCCATTTGGTCTTTCGACAATATAAATTTCTAAATCTGAGTTTGAGACACACAAGGCCAGTGAGAAACAGAACAAGATTCATCCGACCATCTGTCGATAGGAAGGTCGTTCAAAGGGTCAGGCAGCTCAATATCTCCAAGTTTCAAAAGTGATGACATCTCTTTTGGACTTGGCTACTTCATCTGTAGCACAGAAAGTTCCGAGGTGCCATAGCAAAGTGCAGTGAGCTCCTTCTTTGTTCCTGTTGTTTTCAAGCCACGAGCACGCAATAACTCTTTTCTTTGTTGTTTGTTTGTTTGTATATTTCATCATATCAGTCATGAATTGGAAAATACTATTACACGTCAATAATACATTGATAACTAAATTGACAGATACGACAGGGTCATTCCATAAGCAAAATTGCTTGTTTGGAAGACCCGTGATTATATGTAAGTAACAGTAAATAAATTTGATTTATATCATTATGCAAACTGGCTAACATGAAAGTAGATGCACATTGAATTGAATCACTAACAGAAAATAAGTAAGATGAAAGATAAAGATGGAGAGAGAAAGAAAGAGGAATCAGCCACAGATAAAACAGTTTTTGAATGTACAGTTGGTATAGTATAGGTATAGTGATCCTTTAATTTTTTAGTAAAAAGTGGAGTCCGCACGTGAATATTAAAATCAAATTCAAAATTGTTCCGATCCAACAAGTTGGAAAAAAAACCAGGATAACTTTGCAGTTTGGAAGTTTTGGCAAAGGGCACATGAAAAATGTTATGTTTGCGTCTAAAGGAAGAACAGAAGTGGAAATATTGTATTATCACGATTGGACATTTTTCAACAATGACAGTGTGTAAGAATGATAGCAATTTCGATAGGTAAAGATCTTTAAACTTGAGGAGATTTAATCCCTTGAAAAGTGGTTCTGCATGAGAGTAGCGTTTTGAGCCAGTAACGCATCTGATACATTGCTTTTGAGCAGTCTCAACTAGTTTGATCTTGGTGCTATTGCCCCAAATCACAATGGCATAATCAATATGTGGTTTGACAATGGTGTTGTAGATTTGTACTTTATGTTGGACAGAGAGAAATCTGCGTACACGTACGTATGATAGAGTAAATATTTTTTCTAAGTTTAGAATGCAAATAATTAATATGTCCATGCCAACTCAACTTATCATCAATCATAACACCTAAAAATTTTACTACCTTATTCCGGCAATCAGAGCCACATCCTTCGAGACTTTGATCATTGAGTTTTATATTGAAGTTTACGTTCTTAAGGTTGGAAAAAACAATGAAATTGGACTTGGAAGCATTCAATGAAAGTTTGTTACATTTATACCAATGCATCACACAATTGACTTCAAGGTTAACATCATCTTCAAGACTTCTTAGTGTATTGCTAGAGAATTGTAATGTAGTATCATCAGCAAATAGGTTCTCATCAAAATTTGAACAATTTGAGAAATCATTTATATAAATCAAAAATAGGAGAGGGCCTAATATACTGCCTTGGGGAACACCACAGTTGACAAATTGAGCAGACGATAGCACTCTGTTGTAGGATACGATTTGAGAGCGATTGCACAAATAGTTTTCTAGCCATTGCATTGACAAACGAGATAGTCCATAATGAGACAATTTAGCAAGTAAAATATCATGTGAGACGGTGTCAAATGCTTTTTTTTAATCTAAAAATATACCAATGTGAAGTTTTTGTCAGCATTAAGAAAATGGTTATGGAGGAAATGTAGAATACAGTGCACTGTATTGTGTCCTCTACGAAAGCCAAATTGAAAAGGTGTAAAAAAATTACTATCAAAATATGGGTAGAGTTGATTATATACCACCCGCTCTAATAATTTTGAAAATGTAGGAAGAAGAGAAACTGGTCTATAATTTGAGAAGTTGTGTGGGTCACCATACTTGAATACTGGCAACACTTTAGCACATTTATAATCCACAGGAATATAACCAGTTCTTAAGGACAAATTGATAAGATAAGTTAAAGGGAAAAGAAGTGGTTCTTTAATTTGTTTTAGACATTTGTTAGAGATATGATCAAAACCTGCACCTGATTTATTTTTCAGTTTAGATATTACCTTGTCCAGTTCAAATGTAGAAATGTAGTTAAAATCAAAGTGGTGATTATTATTTAAGGGCCAGTGATAAGTCACAGACATAAACAGAAGAGCGTAGAACAGATAGTCACAAAAACACAGCGAGTGTTGAGAACAACACTGACATCAAAATGTACAGCCCCGAGCAAGTGAGACCGCGCACGAAACCTATTGTAAAACACGAATGTACAGCCTGCAAAGGAGCAATTACTTTTCCTGCACCAGCAACAGCGAAAGGTGAATTGACAGCAAGGTTGTGAACAACATTAGAAGCTAGCTGACAAATAAGAGCAAGCCAGCATGCAGAGGACAAATCGTAAACAACTCGCCTGATGATGGTGGCAGTAATAAATCCACAAACGAACAGCAATACGAAGTGGAGAAGAATGGGCAAAGAGAGACTTGTCAATTCCCAATGACAGTCTCGAGCCACCTGGTTGAGAGCAAGTATTGGCGGAAGAACCGCAGCATCACCCAGCAAGCAAACAACTAACCACTTTGACGAGCGGGCAGCCTGAAATGAGCGAGAAATGAGTGTGAGGCATAAACCTGATAGTCAGTGTCCGACATCAACTGATGCATATAGAAAGTGAGGAGAGGAAATTACGCAGGAAGAGATTTTGTGAGTAGCACTGAATCTGTTGTTTTTTCCTGCTAAGAATATTGTTGTTGAAGAGCAGGCAGCAAGTACGTGAATCGGGAATTGGACGGCAATACTATTCATGCTTGTCGGTCATTACGCAGAACGGAACAATGCAATGGAGCCGTCGCGGATGTTAATTATTCTGTGAACCATTGCTGTTCAAGCACAATATAGAAGCTGTTGTTGCTTGCCAACAGACAGGAAGAGGCAGTGCAGCATGCGACGTAAATTTTCCTGCCAGTCACAAATAACAATCCCCACTTGTTTCACTGGTAGTATTGCAGTGCTTTAAATCATCAGCAAGTTGTTGTAACAGACGCGTAGAGTACTGTTATTAAAAAGAACATTGAGAGCAATGTGAATGGTACTTTTGTATTATTCTTTGGTAACAAAAAATCACGGCCTACTTAGGCCAACCTTCATATTTGTAAGATGTTGCGTGCTGACCAGTGAATATCACTGTCCCTTTCTTCATAACTTTTATAACTTCCGTTGTGGCCGGACAGCAAGGCATGGTTGTTGTCTTGTAAATATCTCTGAAGCCTTCGGCACGTCCAATTCACGATGATCGGCAAAATAGCCCACATTGTTATGGAAATCTATGAGGAAAGATTTGGTTTGTTAGTACTAGTTATTGATGAAGGGTCACCGTCTGTGAACTACCACTGTATCAGCAGATTGAAAATAAAGAACTCATGATTTTTATTTACTATTTCCATTGTAAATTACTGAACATTTTCGCACGAAGGAAAGAAGTTAAGTTACGTCAGATCTTTTCTTATTTTCTCTGCGGAGAGCAATTAATTTGGCAAAAGGTAGCTCTTTCCTACGTTTCATATCCAGTGAACTTAAACAAGTTTTCCCGTATCTGACAGATGTGAAACTACTTTCCTATGAAGCGAAATATGCTGTACACCCCAGTGCACTGAGTACTTGCTTGAATAGCCATCGCCAATAGTGACTGCACAAGCAAGTGAAGGAGTGTAACCCGGAACTTTCATCACAAGTCATGACAGGAGAAATAATGTAGGATGCATTATTTATTTCCTCAGAAACTCTGGCTTTTGAAATGACATGCAATGATATGGTGATGAAAAGCACATTTATAAGCAGGGATGTTCACATGTAACAGGAAAAGAAACGGCAAAGGCTACAATTCGTCCGAACTCCTTCCAAATGTGTTCTTTGTGTTCATTGGATAGGCGTTGGACTAACGTTGTTGAAAACTGCAGTTGATGTAAGATCTCTTGCCTTTCCGATTTTGAACAATCGTTCCAGCAATGGAAATGCGCAGTTGATTTGGCGGTCGACTTTTGTTGAACTGAAGATCCTTTGGCAGTAAACCGCCGGTGTATGGACGCAGAGGTAAAAATGTCATGTGGCCGTAACAAGAAAGAAACGGCAAAGACTACAATTCGAGTCCGAACTCCTTCCAAATGTGTTCTTTGTGTTCATTGGATAGGGGTTGGACTAATGTTGTTGAAAACTGCAGTTGATGTAAGATCTCTTTCCTTTCCGATTGTAAACAATCTTTCCAGCAATGGAAATACGCAGTTGATTTGGCGGTCTACTTTTGTTGAACTGAAGATCCTTTGGCAGTATACCGCCGGTGTATGGACGCAGAGGTAAAAATGTCATGTAGCTGTAACAAGAAAGAAACGGCAAAGGCTACAATTCGAGTCCGAACTCCTTCCAAATGTGTTCTTTGTGTTCATTTGATAGGCGTTGGACTAACGTTTTTGAAAACTGCAGTTGATGTAAGATCTCTTGCCTTTCCGATTGTAAACAATCGTTCCAGCAATGGAATTACGCAGTTGATTTGGCGGTCGACTTTTGTTGAACTGAAGATCCTTTGGCAGTATACCGCCGGTGTATGGACGCAGAGGTAAAAATGTCATGTGGCCATAACAGGAAAGAAGCGGCAGAGGCTACAATTCGAGTCCGAACTCCTTCCAAATGTGTGCTTTGTGTTCATTTGATAGGCGTTGGACTAACGTTTTTGAAAACTGCAGTTGATGTAAGATCTCTTGCCTTTCCGATT
>OFHS01004395.1:2596-14149 GCA_900245855.1 Calvadosia cruxmelitensis | reverse complement strand
ATGGGCAAACATTTTAAAAGAAAGACTCTTGGGCTCAAAGTCAAATTATAGTATTATACTATGGGAGACTAAACAAAAGCTACATGAAGTAAGTATTCCTTTATGACTGACACAAGCACTGTAGCCTTTTCATATAACTCCCTTATGGCCAAAATTGTACAGCTTTCAGGGAAGGCATTGAGCATCAAGGTTGATGTGCTTCATTGGCAAGTGCCAAATAAATACTATCAGCAAAGTAAATCATTTTCAATTTTGAAGTTAACAAACTTTGCGATAGGTATCAATGGTATGTAAGTAGTGTTTCATATATTAAAAAAGCCAGACTATTCTGAAGCAAATGCGCAAAACCGAAGTCTATCACCAGATTTGGATGGTCTTCAAATGTCCGACAGTGAACCAGGGCAAATAGAGCCTGCAAAAAGAAAACTCTCACAAGGAGAGACAATCCAAGATTGCTCTCGAGTGGTCCAAGATATCGGATCACTTTCTTGAAGCGCACCTGACAGCAATGTCAGATAGGATGCAAGGTGTTTTAATTGTGGCAGCTGCATTGTGAATTGTGCAATGCATTGCCTCACGTGCTCCCCAATGTAGTGTAATGGAAACGCAGAGACCAAGATAACTGATGAGACACCGTGTATGATATATATTTCATGAGTTGTCCGATTCGTAGTGATCACTAGAAAAACTAAACTATCTAAATCACATTACAGCATATACATTAAGTACGATTTCACAATTACTACGTCAGTTTACAAAGTATTAATCAATATTTACACGTGGACAGGACAGACGAGTGTAAGAGACATAACAAACGTCATCACACGTGTCACAAAGACACAACAACACTAGACTGACACGTAACCACAATGACGCAAGATTACACGAAAGACACATTTAGCGATTCCACTACAGTAGCATTACTGTGCTAACTGTATGAAAACCAATCACGAAGGAAGCTTGTTCCTTCACAAAGTGAAAATCTTCAAGTTAGGCCTAATAGTTTTGTTGCCGCAATCTATATTTAGTGTTGCCATTGTCGTAATCAATCAAGATTCTGGCTCCGCAAACAAAATATTCAATAAACAATTGCTATCGTGTTGTTTGGGAAACATTTTATGTTTCAGTTTATTGTGTTTATTTAAATTTCTATGGCGATTTGATCCGCACACCTAGTGGAGCTATTTTCCACTACTGAAAGGCCGTCTTTTGGAAACTAATAGCTAAGTGGGCTTTTTGTGAACACCAAAACACAACCATTGATTTAATCGTTGAGTCGATTTCTAGTTAAGCTGATTGGGTATTGATAGCTTTATGTGACTTAATAGTACTTTAATTAGTATTTTATTTGTCTAACAAATAGTTGCATAAAACTCTATTATATTTTTAGGTTATTCAATAGCAATCTATTTTAACAGATCTGAAGGTAATCTTAGCCACTTAGCAATTTGAACCAGCTCTTCCTCTGCTGCGGTGTACAGTGATGTGATTCTGCATCAGTGTAGTGTGCACTAAGTTCAGTCTATCAGCACTTTAGCTGCTGTAAATGTCAGTGTTATACCGGTATAAATTTTCACCTGGATCTTACATAAGACCAAATCGGATATCATTTTCCCACATTTTATCCTTGTCTAAGGACAACCACTATCTAGATATTGTCATTTGAACTTAGATGCTGGGATATTGAAGGGTACTTAGATGTGGGGGTATTGAAAGGTAGTCCTCATTTCTTTTGTGTTTGATGACAAACATCCATTTTTGAGCATTGTGCAATGTGCATAGATATTATTGTAGGCTATTGTTAGGCCCTTAGATCGAAAATAGTATTTGACGTGAAACATTGACTAGAATCCAAAAATTAGTGCCATAGGCTGTTGATATTCAGGGATAACAATGATTGCTATCTGGGGATGTTAAATCATCATCATCATCATCATCATCATCAAGGGATACTTACAAAGGATTATTATTATTTATTTATTTTATTATTTCCTCTTGTCTCTGTATCTGGGGATAACAATTATTTTGAAAACTGTGTCCTTTTCACACAGTTTTCCACAAAATTTCCACATGGATTTTATATTGTTCAAGTTTCACAGTGTTTGCTGTCATAGGCCTATCTTCCAAAGATATGTAATATTGAGAAGAGTTTCAAGATCTTTGCTTGTTCTATATAAAGATGGCATCTACTCACATGTCACAATACCAGGCTTTGTTGATGTTACAAAGAAAGATGCAACATGCTAGCTCTTGCGCTCTTAGCAGGCGGAGACTGGTGCTGGTAGACAGTCTCAGCAAGCTTCACCTTGTATAGGATAATGCTTTACTTCTCATACCGTCCATGTTAGACCTAACTGTAGGTTATAGTGCGCTATGTAAACTAGTTTATTAAATTTTGTTCTCCATTTAACAGGATCTCAACATGAATTAGTTATGCAGTTTTTGTTCTTTCCACTCTGAAGCTGTCCAATTACTAAAAGCAGGTAAGGGTGGCCTCACTGCATTATCATACTTTTGTACTGAGGTAAAACTAGCGTTATGGAATTTGTATGCAGAGTGATGCCTGTATTTCAAGTCTTCATAGTACTTCTGGTTAACTTTGAGGTTTCTGGCCTTGCAACCCAGTCAGTCCAATGACTTGCTTTCATTTGGATTTTTATGGAGTATTTGTATTCAATTCAATTTGATTGCCAAATCTCCATAAAGAATTTTTGGGATGCAGCACAGTGCTTTGAATCAGATTCAAAATGATTTGTAGTTGTTGCACTGCAATGGACATATGTGTTTCATTTTCTGCTACTCAGATCGCATATTCGACACATTTACAATATTGATACTATCTTTCTGTTATAGAATTTGGTGGCGAAGCCTTGGTTATGGGGAATTTCTGCAACTGAACCTAGACAATGGCACAATATGACCAGTATGTCCTGTGGTATGTATGCTGTATATTTTTGTATTTATGTATTGTTAGTATTTATGGTGGTAGGTGTACTGTCCATACTGTGTGATTACTTATGCTGCCATCATATGGTCAATCTACACCTCCAGGAACATGTACATGCATGTTAAGCAGCTGGCGATAGATTTAAGCCATCACTGATCAGCTCAACAACTAGTAATTAATAATCTGTACATTGCATGTACAGATGCATTGATCTGTATCATGCCTTACAGTTGCATTTCTTCCAGCTTCAATGTAACTGTCTTCTGATTTGCTTACCCTTTTGTTTCGTGTAGTTTTGTCTGCTCTTCTGTAAAATGCATCAAGCAAATATCTTATGGCATTGACATAACAATGGATGAGCAGCTCATCTTGTCAATCGGGTAATCAATCCATCTGACACAGCTGTACCTGAAAATCACATGTAACATATTTAACCTATGAGGCCAGATCTATAACCTACTAGTGATGTTTGATGTTGCTGATGATAGTAAACTGTTTTGTATGCAGATTTGTGATGTCAAAGTGAGGTCGTTCTATGGATTCTGTCGTTCTTGCAAGTAATTGTTTCTCCAAAGATCAGGGTGTAATTGATGAATTTGTGGAGGATTATAAGAATGTGAATAGACCTGAACTCAAGAAATCAGAGATGAGAAGAATACTCACTCCTAAGATTATAGATGTATCCATTGTAATTGTTTCTTACTTGTACCTGTGACCCATTCTAGAATTGTAATAAATTTCATACTGGGGAGGTGGAAAGTAGCCGAGCCGATTCCATATTTGCTTTGGAGGAGAGAAGTGAGGTTATTTGCTTTGTCAAGTTTATTTCTTTATTTTAGTTGTGTAAAAGTTTGTCTTTTTCTAGATATTCTCAGTGCTATTGCGCTTTCCTTTCCCAGGATTGCGTATGCTGTTTATGCTCTGATGCAGCTGACAAATAATATCAATGACATTTCAGTGAAGGCACTTTTAGTTTACAATATAGCCTGTTTACTAGAAAACATTTAAAGGTTGAGAACATTAATTAATCAAAGCATTGTTTTGTTTTCTACATCGATCTGGTGGAGAACATCTGATGAATAATGTCACTCTTGCTCTACCAGCATTCCACGTCTATTGCCATGTCATCATTGTAATGTCTTGCCAAGTGTGTTATTTCTCTTTTGGTCTACCTCTTTGCTCTATATTTATTTTCAGTCAACACATTTTTCTTTGGACTAACAGATGGCGAAGAAACGGAATGACTGTGCTCTTTTCTTCCCCCAGCATCTTACTTGCCTATTTCACGATGCTCTTCTGCATATTGCAGAAAGGAAGCATTGGGGCTCAGGTTATGATGTGTCTTCAGTTTTGAGATGTGTTTCTGTTGACATTTTAAATGTTTTTCTAATTTCTAATTAAAACCTTGTTTTTGTTGAGGTACGGCACTTGTTTTATGGAGAGAAAAAGCAAAGGCGTGTTGTGAAATGTTGATGCAATGCTTGAAAAATGTAAGTAGAATTTCTCTAGGCCTATTGTGAGCTATGCATACGACCATGATACATAGGCAGCACCATGTTTGCCATGTCTTGACTCTTGCAGTGCCGACTGTGAATCCTGACCTTGTCATGGTATGGATTGACAAAGAGAAGCTTACCCTTTCCACTAAGTAGCAAGGTAGCATTCAAAGCTGATATAGCAATTGATGCAGTCATGTTATGATACTTTGGAAATGTGAATCAGTCTGCTGGATATAGATTACCATCCAATCCATAGACAATATTTAAATTGTGCTCTTGTTATGCTGAACTACCGGTACACAAATGCCATGGAATGAGTAGCACGTGATAAAGCTACATGAGCTGAGTGCACAGTATCCTTGGAAGAAGCATTCGCAATACATAATCATGATAACACGTTAAACCACTGACATTGGATAGTTTGTCTGCATTTTCAATGACAGCATAGCCTCATCATACCTTCAACATTAATGTCTATAAATGTGCTTTGGGTAATACTGCAATCTCTCATATTAGCATCATGGTAACGTTGCAATGGACAACAGTGTTTGACATTGTACTTTCTACGGTTGCTGCTTTTGTTTCCTCTGCATGATCGTCTGGTGACGAGGAGAACGCAAAATATCTTGTCACGAAAATGAGAAGGTGGATTTTTTCCATATATTCTTTCTCTCTTTGCATTGATGCGGCGTTGTTCTTTGTTGTGAGCTTGATTACATTACTTTGGTCTACCCCTACCTATCAAATATTATGTGTCATTCCTGTTTTACTCAAAAATCTTTGCAGTCTCTCCGATTCACTGCTGTCTATTGAGCAGAAGCAATTGAAACCAGCCTCTGGTGATTGCGTTGCATCGCTGATGATTATCCTCAAGCGTGAGCAGGTGGAATTTATCGAAGAATGCAGGCTGTTGGCCTATGAAAGGTTAATGCTGCACACTATGGCTGTGTTTGATTCTTCTTTTGTATTTGGGTGGATTGAATGTAATGCAGGGTATTTCTATCTCCATATCTTACTTGTCTTGTGGTATGTTCTTTCGATTTCAGGTGAACAGGTAATTCGCAAAGACTGTCCAACAGTCTGACTGTTGTGACGCAAAAAAGAAATGGAATGTATGCTATACGTGTGCGTCGACATTTGGAATCCCTGGAAGCTGTCTGCCTTTAAAAGACCTTCCTGACCATTTAAGCGCCTTGTACAAGGAAGGAGCCAATTGTCAAGGCGACGACATACCAGGGTCCATCAAGCGAGAGCTGATGGATGGGTTAAAGTTTGAGCTTCGGTGCAGGAAGGAGCTGCTGTCCATTCTGCACGATAAGATTGAGGCTTTATACGAGACAGAAATCTCAAGATTAGATGAGCACTTGCCTGCACTGATGCTGATTGGTTCAACTCTGCTCAAAAGGATGAGGAAGGCCAAAGAGATGGAGTTGTGGTAGTTTCTGAAGTCGACGTCCCGATGAGGACTGCGGCATCAGAGCCACAGAAGTTTGTGCTTAAACAAAGTTGTTTGCAGGTCACCTTCAACTGAATGAATTTTGCGGAAGCGATAGCACAGCTACTAGTTCTGATGCATTATCCCTTGCTCGTGTTTCAGCAGAGGCTTCCCCCAGCATCGATTATGTCGAGGACGAGTGTGATGATGGTAGTGACCATGATGATGATGGTGACTCTGATGGTTATTATGACTAGGATGAGAGTGATGATGCGGAAGATTGCTAGGCTTCAACTAGTTGTGCCTTAAATCCGCCACTAGTGTTCATTTAGCTTCATTGATAATTTCATTGTGCTGAGAGTTATGTTTTTATTACTGTTACAGTACGAGAACTGCATGAATTGACTGTAATGTAATTTAGCTACAACGTGGTCGTTGTTTTAGGTTCATGTCGTAGAGTAAGCTAGATTTGTCCATTCATCGCTGTCTATAGATATATATAGATATATATTGTAGATAGATAGTAGTTTATTTCAAAGGCATATGGATAAACTGCAATCGGTTTATTGCATCATACCAGATTGTTTGCAATGAGATAGGTGATAATTTTAGCATGCTGTTTTATGATCCTTGCTTTGTTGAGATTACAGCCAAGAAATGTCAAAACTTCAGCTCGGTGTGTAATTTCTCGTGATTTTGTTTTGTGTTTATTTTATTGCACAGGTGTTGAAGCGTATAATTAACGTTTAACGAAGAAACGAATAGTCAAATAATCACTACCAATTAATTAAAGAGTCAGTTCTACTACTGAACCAAAGAATACCGATAACGTTGAACAACTGAACGTTAACCTTTTTAGAAAGGAGCCAATACGGTCAAGTTTAACCGAAACCTGTTTGAAAGGAATATCCTCCTCAAAAAGTAATTTTGCAGTGGTCATCGAATCAGCGCACACGTTTTTCCGTGTACCTGTATATCACGCCCGCATCTATTCTTAGCGTAATATCATTCGCTTCAAAACCACGATATTAGTAAGGTTGCACTGTATAGTGTATGTTTTAAAATAAAATCTACATGCAATCATCAGTGCGAAACTATCAATCTCCAAGGCATTGAAAATGAGGCTACCGTCAATAACATCTGATAATGACATAAGATTATGAAAGTAGCTAAAGCATCGATTGCTATCTTGGCTTTATATATTGACTGTAGATATTAACCTTGTATCATTAAAGTGCTTTTTATATTGTCAAATGTTATCACTGCGTGTGACAGCTTTGGGGGACGAGCTATCTGAGCAAACTCACACGGTAAATGGATGAGGATGATAAACAAAAACGTGCTACAAATTTGTAAATTTTAGGAGGTACTACTCTATCTCTGAATTAGAATTGGAGTTACATACCAAACACTTTGAGATTGTCAAGTTCGAAGGCATGTCCTACAATGTGCATGCTAAACAATCAATCCACAAAGGGCTGGCCGGCCGTCCCCCTACTCCGATTCAAGGAGGACAAGGAAGTACAAATTCTTCTGGATAGACTTTTATTGGTGCAAGATAGCCAGACCAGCTCGGTGCCGGGTGCCATGCAGACTCTTACACGGACTAGCCAGAAGAAGGTAACTTGAAATCTTCAACGCTAAATAGTGTAGAAATAATTCCTGCAATTATTGCAGTAACAGGCATTATATTGTGTTAATGCGCTTATCAGAGAATAGTAAAACTCAATCAGAGACGACGGCAAACAAGTCTAAACCGAATCGAGATAATTTACAGTTCTCATGGATTTATAATTGTGATATAACATTGTTTTTAACATAACATTATCATTGTTAGTGGTTGTAATATTGAAGACATGCGATTACTGTTCAGGGAATCAATGTACTCGCACTCCCCACCCCCGCCCCTAAGATATTGGCCAAGTAGGCTTGGGAACAAACTTGCTAGACAAACATCACGATATACCCCACATTGTATGAAACAATTTATCGAAGCCATATTATTAGCTTCAGTATTGACGTGCACGGCGGACACTTCTTCTTGCTTGATTCCTGTAGATGCGGCTTTGTACTGTAGGAAGCACTCTGGCATTACATTGCCACGGCGACGAACAGCTAGACAAGACTGCAGATCGGAGCAAAGACAGCCGGGGTATATACTTTTGCTATCTGTGGCAAAGATGAACGTTGTGTAAATCTAAAAAAACGTAGGATCACAACAATAAAAGTAAAAAAATGTATACCGCCATTTGAATTAAACTTGATAATAGTTTAAATTTTGATAAATATATTAACCAGTATAATTACAAACATTAACGGAGAATTTGGTGACTTGAAATATATAAGAAAATATATTACAAAAAATTATAATAAAATTTTATTTAACAATTATTTTACAACATTTTGACTACTGTTTTGTTGTCTGGGAAAGTTGCAAGAAGCCGCAACACCTTAATAGCAACAAGACATTTCGAGACGGAGGATTGAGGACAATACCCCGCTGTCACTAAGGGATTCCAGTTTCCAAACGCTAAAGCGGCTAACATGTTCAGCGTTGGAGGCAGGATAAAAACTTCAACAACATTACTGGGTGGGCTAAACCAAACACGGCCTTGCTCCTCCTTTGCTAGGAATTTATTTAAGTCGATTATCGACATGCAATAACATCGCACTCAATTTTGTCGCAAAGGTCGTTTCAATGCGCTTGGGCATACTGGAATGGACCTCTTTCTTCAGTCAAAGAAATGGCAGACCACGGCGGGTTTCAAGCATCTTTGTCGTAGGCAAGTACAGTAGAAGCATACATTTGTTTTTTTATGATTTTAGTACATTTTAATCTACTCAAATTATTTTTATCCTCTATAAATATACCTTTATTGTCGATATTAATAATCTGAATTTTTTGTATTATGAGTCTTTTCCGCGAAGAAAGCTTTATTTAGCTAGGAGATATCAGTATAAATGATGATGAAGATGATGCAATAAATTGAAGGGAAGTTTGTTGTAATTTTTCCTCCTTGCACTCGTGTACTCTCAGATTTTGTCTCTCCCAACGACTTCGATTGTTTAGCCCTAACCCTAACGATTTGTATTAAAACTTACCAGTATAGTTATAGATGGCTCAATCAAAACGTTTCTTCGTGGGTGTTGGTACCAAATAATTAATTGCAGTCACATTACAACAATACGACTGAGTCATAATTTAACAAATATATGTTACTACACTATTAATAAATGCGAAAGCAGTACTGAACCAAGTATCCTATGCCAACTATAGATCCAACCTTAAAATGAGCATCACATGTACAGTATTCAATTATCAATCAGAAAGGATCTTGCTAATCTTAATCTTAATCTTTTCGCCTATTTTAAAGCTTGCAGGGGCACTTCACTCGTGTTGCTGTTCAACTCTGCGCGCTTGATGATAACTCAGCTACAACTATAGCCGCCTCATCATCAGGATCAATGGCAGGGCCTAGACTTGCGTGTCTCAGTAGTTATTCAAGCACAGGGTGAAAAAGACAGGCGAATGACAACGCGCCTATTTTAAACAGCTAAAGCGTTCAGCACTATAGGATTACGCAAGGGAAATATTGGCTATATTAGGCTAGATTACGTTTACAGAGGTATGACTTGGAGGTGTATATAGAATACTCTTTAATCCTGCGAATACATCCTAATATCAACCAGCAAACTCAGCCGCTCATATGTCGTTGGACCCCTGTAAAATCAGTACTGTATAACACCTGTTTCTTTTTCTACTGTAACTTCACTCAATTGTACAACTCGTCAGAACCATGCTATTAACCAAGTTATAAACAAAATATTTTCAGGGTTAGGGTGAAGACAGACCTCATCCGTACACGACCACATTCCAGGTCGCAACAAAATTGGTATCGCAATGACGTAGGTAGCAGGCCAGGTAGTAATAAGTGCCTTGTTTAATTGATAATACGGTCATCATATATTTCCCATTGAAGAAGGTTGAAACTTAAAGATTGACTTCCTAGAGAGGGTACGGATAATACGCACACGAAAGAAGAAGATTAACCAGGAAGAGAGTAGACCAACAACAATAGTCTTGCGATAATCATAATCAGCTGGATATTATGAACAGAATTCAAAGGCCTGCATAATGATGTGCTAGAAATACACCCCAAGTTCCTCTTATCGCTACCACGAGACACTTTGTCTTATCAACACGCAGCATTCGCGTCAGCAGTGGCCGCTGATCCTTGCGCATCTTCTGCAATTGGAAAGAGATAATGAAACAGTTAACCACAACTATTGCAACAACGAGTGCAATTTTGATTTGCACCAGCGGATTGTCGACGTCAATAACAATTCGAGCCTGCTTTGTATTCCACCTCTGCATTTAACTCAGCCATTTAGATTAAAGAATAAATTACCGGGCTGATGTGTCGTTGCAATCATTTCAAAATGCAACTCTTTTGCAGCATCTCGTATCTTATTCCGCTGATGACTGCCGTAGTCAGATGGTCTCTTGAATTGAATATCGGCTGGCATCCCATGCACAACGAAGGTTTCTCGTTTCGAGTAGGAAGGAGTTGAACCTCGTCCACCAGCCTGGACTGCAAAGAAAAAATACAGTGGTAGGTACTAGTCTATAATGTGTACTGATGCAACATCTATGCACAAAGTCAGCATTTAACACAGAACTAGTGCCGAACAAAGAGACCCAGGCAATTAACCTCTAATGGAAATAGTTCACAGCGCACTGCAGAAATGGGCGAGCGATCACCTCTAAGAGTCGAGATAATTCCAGGTGATATCATGCCTAGTAAAACAAGCAGAAACATAAAACCTCTTCCTCGGAGATTCACTTTAAAATACGCCTGGGTGATGTCACTGCTGCTGCTACATTCTGGATGCCTACTTCCATGTTCAACACAACGAAAAACTACAAACTACAATACTGGAACTTACTGCAGAGGTATCTCATCATCATCATCATCATCATCATCATTTATTCTGTAAAACCAATAAGCTGCAATAGCTTTTTTTCATGGTGCAGATACAAATAGATACAAATATCGTATTACAGTGTATGGATATAAAACGTTACTAAATATATTTTTTCTTTTTCTTTTAACATTAGTCATAACTAAGTGTTAATGCTACTGCAGATACTTTCTAATCATCTTGCCGAACCCGGCCCTGCAAGCACCCGTCGTCATATGCGATGGTATATCGTTCCACAGATAGACGTTAGCAGCATGACAGGAGTGACGATGGCTTGATTCGAGATAGAAATTGTCGCTAGAGAAAGATCGAGTTTTGGAAGAGAAAGGAGGTTGGAACATATCTATTACCAGAGGAGGTGTCATCACGATGTTGAACTCTCTGCATCAAGGAGAGCTGATGATAATGGATCCTGGATGTGACACTCAGCCACCCAAGGGTGTTCAGCATTTGGGTGACAGGTGTTCTGTAGTCACAACCAAGGATCATTCTGAGTCCTCTGTTCTGTACCCGCTGGAGATGGATCATGTGCTCTTTCTTACAGCTTCCCCAGAAGACAGCACAGTATTCAAACTTTCAAAGTAGGGTAGCACGAGTGTGTTGTGTATGGCAATCCTACCATTCAGTGGAATGTACCTTCCACAATACCGTATAACATCTAGTCCTCTATTCACTTTACCTATAATATA
>OFHS01004394.1:0-14149 GCA_900245855.1 Calvadosia cruxmelitensis | reverse complement strand
GGCAGGGGCGCATTTGCAACAAAATATTGCTCAGGGGCACTCCTCAGGGGCGAAAATCAAATAAATAAATAAAAATAATCTGCAAAATAAATATCATACGAAGGATGTTCTATTTTGTCTTCAGTTGCCAAACATTTTTGACCTACACNCAATGGACCAACCAGCCAACCAACCAACGGACCGACCAACCGACCAACCAATCAACCAATGGACCAACCAACCAAACCAATCAACCAACCGACCTACCAACACAAATAAAAAGTTGCTATTTAGTCAATGAAATAGCAGATGAATCATTATATAGAAAGGTAACAAAATGACCAGACGTGTGATAAGTAACCCTTTAATCTAGGTTTGTGTACGGTCGGTATGCCAGTTGTTGGTAGCTGTTTGTTTATCTTAGTACAGTCAAACCTGTATAAGCAGCCACCTCTAAGAAGCAGCCACCTATAAGGAGCAGCCACCTGTGTATAAAGGCCAATATTCGTAACCCCAAAGTGACACTTTCTATAGAAATCAACCTGGACAGAAAGGCCATCTGTCTATAAAGGTCAGTTTCCTCAGGTTCCAAAGGTGACCATTATAGACAGGTTTCACTGTACTCGGAGTATGTCTGTCTTTCTTAAGTTCTTGTTTGAGGTGTTAGAAGTGCAACATACCTTTCTCCTAAGAGGTTGATGAAGAATGGATGACCTTTTGTTAGGTTGATACAATTATCGATCTCTTCAAGGCATATATTCACAACATCTGGAGTGGACGTATCCTTTGGAACACCCCATCGCAAATCACATTCAATGATGTGAATTTGCCTAGTTTCACACCATTCTCTCAGTTCAGGGAACACCTACAAAGAAATTTCAGAGAAATTTACAATTAACACGCACCATTAAGCCCGGGGCAAACGACGCAACATTTGCACGCAACATGGCCCAACAATTGTTGGGCGCGAAATTTGAATGTTGTGAGGGGGTGGCTAAACGTGAACGCAACATCGTCACCAACACTATTGTTTGGAGCTTTGCGTTTGCCCAAATTGTCTAGCGCTCGGAGCAATGCAGCTATTTCGGAGTCCTTGCCTTCCTATGGTTCCGTAGTTGTGCTATCTCCAAAGCCATCATCAGTGAAACAGTGCTCTTGGACTTCAGCATGCTCCATTTCCTGCTGGAAACAATTTATTTCAAGTGCGCTGGCCATATGCGTAATTTTCTTTTATTTATTTGTTTATTTGCACTGGGCTGCCGACCTGGAGGCACACGACAGCACACCACGTGCGTTAGTTTGTCACACTGCGCCTGCGTAGACGATGTTGTGCGTCATTAAAAGGTGCTAGTCTCGTAAAAATTCCTCTACTTCCGTCCAACATCGAAAATGTTTTTGATCTGAATCAAAAACAGCGCAACAACGTCCAACAAGTCCCAACACCATGCAACACCATGCAACACCGTGGCTAAACGACGCAACATTTCGCGCCCAACAATTGTTGGACGATGTTGGGTGCAAATGTTGCGTCGTTTGCCCCGGGCTTTAGTCAATTTAAGCAGGCTGTTCGATTGATCTGAAACAATTTTGTGAAATTTATTAGGTCGCACGTATAGTGTAAATTCCTGTGCTTGCCTGTCATACATTGTTATTTTATTGCAATATTTGACAAATATAAACAGACAGTGTAATAAAACAATCATAAAATATAAATTTAATTAAAACAACCAAATATATCAATTAAAACAATTAAAATAGTCAAATTTGAACAATTTGGCATTTCATCATCATCATCATCATTTACTCTGGATATCCGATAGGCTAATAATTATGTTTATTCACGGAGCAGATACAGGATAAATTACACAATACAAAAAAATCAAGATTACTAATATCAACAATAATAATGTGCATAAGGCAAGCATTATATGAATAAATTGAATTATATTAAAAAACAGGAACACATTTATGCTTCTATCTAAGTGCACACGACAAAGACAATTGCAAGTTGAAACCCGCTGGGTGTGCCACTTCCTTGATCGAAGAGGCGAATGTTGGTGTCTGGCAGTGGTGTGCAATATAAGTTTTGTTGCGAAGTAGATTGCGTGATTGTGCAGCCATTTGTCACTGCTCCTGCTCGTAGACAGGGAGAAAACGGCAAAGTTGTAAGCAGCACAGGTCGTTTCTCGCTTGTGCCAGAGCTTTACGTCGTGAAACGCAGCGCAAAAGACAATCTACAAAACACAAATAATTTCACAAATATCTATAACAAGAAATCCTATAAAGTTAATTGCGAGCTACAGGTCCTGTTTCTTAATATCACCATTTTTGTATTTTCGCAAGCTGTAGCTACTTTTAAATAGAAACTTTCCGAAGCTTTAGTTTTAAATTTTCACTTTTATTATTCTGTATATGCCGCTGAAGCAGTACGCTCAAAGTTGAGTCAGCTCCTGTATTGTAAGATGATAAATCCTACCCTTTTAACCAGAACTTCACGTTCTGAATGGAAATCCGAGAATGTTGATGACACAAAGACTCGGACGACTTTCCATCCTTGTCGAGTAGGTTCTTCATCACCAGGATTATCCCAAATGCTTAGTCGTTGCTTCTCGTATTTTATCTGCCATTTTTCTACGTTTCTATCGATGATTGTAGAGAGGTCATCCTCTGGCTTTTTCTCAGGATGTGCTGCTGGACAGACATCTTGCATATCATATCGCTTCCGCTTCGAAAGCAACGTTCCCATGTCAACTTGTCAAGTAAAGTGAAGTCACATCACATCTGAGGCATATTCAGAGTTCATCATTGCCCAGGAGAATGTTTTCAGAACTGAATGCTTGATGACAACTTCTGAAATTCCTGGAAGTCAACAAACAAAACAAACCAAGCAACAACAACATATGCAAACCATAAACAGACATAAACCGTAAACAGAGCCCATCTTGTCATGGCCTCTTAGTCGCACATATAGCCTTATTATATGCAAATCAGTTATGTGCAAAATACACTTAGAGTATAATTATTGCAAACAATTAAATGTTTAGCGCCGGCCTACTGTATGTCGGGATGCAAGTGTTTTGGAAGCAAATGATTTGAAGCTGAAATAGACAATTTTGACAGTCAAGGACAATCCCTGAAATTGACCATCATTAAAAAGAGTAAGGCCGAACGCGTTTCAAACAATCAATTTTCTTGGTGTCTTCACCTATAAAAGAGGCCAACTCATTTACATACCGAAATGCATTGGGAATTGTGCATGGCAGATTACGTTGCAACAGTGAGTGTTGAAAACTTGATCCTTTGAAATTAGTTGTTAAGATTCGTATTGTTCGTGAGTCCCCTCTGATTGATTGTTTTATGTTACGTTACATTGCACATACTTAGCAAGCAACATCAAAATCAGGAAGTTGTGAGTTTCTGTAACGTCGGAGGACTGTACATTAAAATTTGTTGGGAGAATCAATATTACATCAGTTGGAATGTTTCCTTGCGGTTTAATTTGTGACTCGTCGACTGAGTTGTGGTTTTCGTCGTGTCGTATAAAATATAATTATAGCGTCCGTGGCACACAAAACAGTAAGTTGTAGTGGGTAAGGACAACATGAAAATTTCGAAATAGTACATGTACATGTCAATTGAGAGCCATGTTTGATGTAATTGAACTTTCTGTCATGTCATAGAGCGTTATGGAAGTCTCCTGGGGCCTTATTCATGGACCACCGGGACTAAAGCATAATCCAAGACTAAAACTCAAGTTTCATATAGAAACTTTAGCAATGTATTTTTTAGTCCAGAATAACTTTTTAGTCTCGGACTACGCTTTAGTTCTGGTCCATGAATAAGACCCCAGGACTGTATCTCAAGTCCCAGCAATTTAGTCCAGACTATAGATGTTTAGTCTCGGATTACGCTTTAGTTCCGGTCCATGAATAAGACCCCTGATGTCGTGCTGCTTACGCGGCATAAGGAAAGGCAAGTAAACAAAGACAACGTCAATAAAGCTAGCATAAAACTTCAACTAATGATGAGTGATGACAAGCACCGGTCTTGTATTCATCATTTCCTTCATAAATAACAAAACACAGTCACATGTGGCTCAGAAATATTTACAAAGTCAATAGAGTGGTTCAATTAACCTCCATTGTAGCATAAACATAACAAATTCCACCACGTCTTCTAAAGCTATCAACACAAGATGTTTACAACTGTTAACCAATCAATGGCACGAGTCTCAAACTACCGCAATCTGTAGGCTAATAGACAAACAGAACACCATTTCCGCTAAAACTTCAACTGGTTTTATCTTATATCCAAGTTATATCTGAGTTAAAATTCAGTTTCACTTGCAAGTTATATCTGAGTTAAGTCAAGAATGATTTGAGCTTTAGCGGAATAGGAATCTTTCTGCGCACCATAATTCCATGAAATTATTCAAAATAAATGCCATGAGAACAGCGGTTGCTCTTTAAGACATATACGTCCGAACAATACTATTAATTGGTGCACGGCACATCGGACACAATTTAACATCGTTTGCACATTTTGGGCAGGTTATCAAATGTCCACATGGAATGAAGACAATGCCAACTTCGGAGTCCATACAAATCTTGCATAATTGCATCTCCTTAACTCGTCGCAGTTCGTTATGTAAGTCTATAGGAGCATGTACTAATGAATGATCCTGGTCATCAGGCGTGTATAGGTTATCAGAGTTATGAATTGCACCTGTAGCACTTCCATCATTGTCTTTATCGCCGCTAGTCATCTTGTCTCTATGTCTAGCTTGACCTGTGGTGCTATCATCCAGCATTGGCGTACCAGTTCGACAACCATTCAAACTGCCAAATTCTTGGTAATACAAAATGGCTTGAGCAAGTTCATCAGCTGAGAGAAAGAGTGAGCCAAACAGCCGTAGGTATATATCTTGTACGGTGTTGATGACGTCACGTGAAAAGCCCATGTCAAGTAGCTGAGTGTAATCGCTTTCCTGAATCTTTGATTCTTTACGAGGGCAGGCGGCCTCACCAGATGAACTATCTTGAACAGTATGGCTAATTTTGCTATTGTTAACATCATTTGTTATTGGGATAGACGGCATTGCTGCTTGGTCAGTTATGCTGAAACGGTCCGTTGCATCAGGTAAGGACAACATGGAATCATCATTATAGGACACATCAATTGAAGGAGGCATATTACCATCGGGGGCCATGTTTGATGGAGTTGAAGTTCCTGTCATGTCGTCATGTGCCATGGAAGTCTCCTGACGTTCATTCACCAAACGACACTGCGGAGACCATTTGATGTGCTCCCCCCATGGGGTGTCGCCCTCCTCCCAGTTCTTCAGAGTGACACTACACGAGTAGCACTTGACGCCATCATCCATGCCAGTGTAAATAAAACCAGCAGCCGCCAAATCAGATGGTTGTACGACAGCATTAGGAGGAAATGATACAAACGTCTGCAGCCTTGAAGTCAACGATTTAAAGTCTCTGTTTGTAGGATTACTCCTCTGACGAATTAAGGTCTTTGGGTTGTCACCAACCTCAAGATGATTTGGTGACGGCGACTGAGTTGAAGAACTGGACGGTTCAGCATTGGGCTCTTCTTCATCTACGGAACCACTACTAAATGCTCCTTTGATTGAATCCCCAATCTTTTGGAAGAAGCACATCTCTTTCTCCTTCATAAGCCTCAATGTCCGCACAAACCCTGAATAATCCTCACACTGTGCCGGGACATTAGTCCGCAGTGCACCTTGCACAAATGGACAGTTGGGTGACTGCTTTTTGTGCATTCTGTCCAACTCAAAGACATCCGAGCACTCATGTAACAATAGATTACATGCAAAACAACAAACCTCTATGCCATTGCCAACACTGAAGAAACCAGCATGAGCAAAATCAGAGTACGCAACAGTAGAATTCTTCAAAGGGTAGGTACGAAAGCTCTTGAGTCGGTCTTCCAGCTTACACATGTCAACGAGTTCGTCTTTCAGTCTCACCGAAGGTGCGTCTGGTGAACTCTGCGCATTGTCTGTTCCATGGTCTATCTTATTACTGGGTTTGTTGAAGTCAGGGGTTGATGTATCAGAAGATATCATTGTCGTATCCTTATTGCTCTTCCGATCCTCCCTACCAGATATTGTTTGACTTCGTTCCTGTGAGGGCATTTTTGATTCGAGGAGGTATTTTGTAACATGTGGACAGTCTGGATTGAACTTTTTATGCTTTAGAAATGGGCATTCGTATTCGTTCCAATCATTTAACGTCAGATCACAACAAAAACAACAAACGGTATCTCCCGCTCCACTGTAGTAGAAACCAGCTTCGACAAGGTCTTTGATGTAATCTGGGGCATCAGGCGGCCACGAACCGAATGATTTGAGACGTTCTTCGTACAAATCAAAACTGTCTTGAGAAGAGCCATGAAGTGAGTTCTCCGCCATGTTCACTGCTTCAATACCCATTCCAGTGTCAGGTAACTGATCTGAAAAACTCATAGACTTCACAATCCTAACAGCATCCTGACTTTCCGTTTGAGGAGAAAGTTTGGTTGTTTCTTGCTCAATCTTGTGGTTCCTGTCTCGTTCGCCAATGTAGTCACAGCAGCTGCTGGCTTTCTTGTGAAACACCAACGGTTCCTCGTCATCTCTCCAACCTTCGCGTTCTAAGTTGCAAGAGAAACACACAACTCTATCTTTTACACCAGTGTAAATAAAACCTGCCTCCACAAGTTCTTTAATAAATGAAGGAGCTTCACTTGGCCACGTGTTGAACGTATTTAGTCTGTTCACAACGTCGCCATATCCCACTTCTCGCACTTCCATGGCTAACATTGACCTCAAAGCAGTTGTCACAGCTTCCAACTGAAGAAGTTTACGTCGAAGATTCTGCTGACGTCGAATTTTCATCAGTGATGCAACATTTTACCCAGAGTACAGCTGGGTCTGAAAAAAATCGCATAACTCGAATACAAAAAGTCGCAGAACAGAATAATCAGAAATATTATCGTTAAATTTATCACACAGTGAAATTTCACGACAATATGAATTAAAGACGATAATTAATATTGAATTAAAGACAATATTATTAATTTCATGACAAAATTGTTCGATCCTCTCTCAAATATTCAAACATTCAAGCTACAGTGAAACATGTCTGTACTGTACTGTACATATTGGTCACCTTGGGAACTTGAGAAAATTGACCTTTATAGACAGGTGGCCTTTCTGTCCAGGTTGATTTCTATGGAAAGTGTCCCTTTAGGGTTATGAAAAGTGGCCTTTATACACAGGTGGCTGCTCTATAGAGGTGGCCCGCTAATACAGGTTTGGCTGTATATCGTTTATTGTTGATATAGCTTAATGGATATATAGAAGTTAAATCATGATGATGATGGCGATGCGTTCAAGTACTGTATTGTACTTCACTTTTTCCTGTATGATCATACTGCGTTTGAGATTGAAACCAAAGTATTATGTCCGCTTGAAGTTTACTTTTCCGCTGGTTATTTTCACTACTGTAACGATCCAAGACCGACTATGGCGGTTTATTTATTTGTCCAACTGAATCGACAGAAAATTATAGGTAGCCAAATCAAGCCAGCACTATTGCATCCGTCGCAAAGGAAGCTCAAAGGTTTTCTGCACTCCTGGCTTTTGTCTAGCAACCAAGATATTATCAATTTCAGATATGCAGTCCTGTTTAGGCATGATTTAAGGCCACAAATATTTTGTCGAACAGACTGGCAGACTCATTCTATCAAATAACTAATGTCGCGTTATTTTTTCAAAATATCTAAGATAATTTCTCATAATCAACCTCGAAGTAAATTGCGGATGCAGTACTGTTACGTCACATGATCATTTATTCAAATGGCCGGTAAGCCAGCTGGCATTTTTCACAGAAATGATACATAAAACTTATTGTTACTTGAGGTTATTAATATAAACGATAGATGTACAGTATATACTGTCACATGGAAATCCAGAGAAGAATGTCAAAAGTCATGACTAGCAAATCATAGAGGGAAAATAACTTTCTTTTTCAAATTATTTATTTCAATTTTCAAAATGTAAATCTCAGTAAAATATGTAAAATAATTTCGAAATAAATTAGACATAAAAGGTACCATAGCCCCTAAAACCCTACTTACAGATAAAACACATACTCAAATCTCGCAGCATCTTCCGCCCTGGTAGTTCCCAAAATAGACACAGCGTTGCCTCTTTGAATGGCCATTGACAGAGACTGTCTTAGAAATTGGAAAGGGCGAAATTGAAAATAACTTCCACAGTAAGGATCCAGGATTGGGACCTCTGTCAGTTCTCTATCTGTGTTTGAATTTTTGTATCGATGTCCCAACACAGATGCCTCCGGTAGTGCGTGTCACCAAGGAATATATCTGTTTACAAATTGATGTTGAACAGAAGTTAATTTATAAAGATAAACATTATGGGCTTTTCGACAAATTGATGTTGAACAAAAGCTAATATACAAAGGGAGTATGGTTTTAACTTCATTGACTTTCCACGCATTAAATAATTATGTTAATAATATGTACAAAGCGAATCAAATGTTAATTAAGTCTACCAAATTATGGGTAACTTTGCAAAACATGCAAAAATCAAGCTTCCCCCTTGATCATTGCGCCGCAACTTCAGAAAACTCCAGATCGAGTGATTGCAATTATTGTTAGTTTTTTGCAAGTTATTTTTGCCTTTGCTACGGCATACATGCCGCATAAAGTGCTTCTATTAGTAAGCCTAATTTTTACCGGACCCTATATTATCGTCTGAAAGTATGTTCAGTAATTGAATTTCGCGCCTTGAGGGCCTAATATCCATCCGTGGCATGCAAGCGTTGATTGCTTTCCTGATTGGTCAACATGGTCAAGGCGCTACTTCCTTCTCACATTTTTGAAACAAAGCCTTCTGTTGCCGAACGTGACGTAGGAGATGAGAGAAATGACAATCCGCTTCGTGCAACTTTACACACGCGATTGGGAACATGAAAAATACTTATTCTTTCCTTTTACTATGACGCATTTACCCATGTGATTCTATCTGGAAGGAAGATTTTAGTTGAAAGCGGTGTAATGTTTTCGTGATGTCTTCGGACTGCGACGAAATCGATCGAGGTAAATTTGTCGCGAAAGCGCGCCGCCTTTCGTTGGTTGTTCCCCTTCGCCTTCCCCTTGTTGCGACCAACCTCGTGCTATATTCTATGTTTTTCAGAGCTTTATTTTCTTATTGCTAAATTTCTCGACTCTGGGCCTTGTAAAGAAGCGGCGTCGGTAAGTTAATCACAATATTTACTTCTGTTAGACTGTTTTGCTTTTGCCTGCGTGTTTTGACAAGAAATTCCCAATTTTATTCATTCTAGGTTCTAAAAGCCCAACTATCCTCAACTGGGGTAAGATACACACCCATCCTGGATACCCAAAATTGGAAATTTTTAATTCTATTGATGAAGACTGCGTTTCAGAATCGACCAACAAGGCGTTTCTGTAGAAGCGCCAGAGTCGAAGTCGTCAGTAAGCTTGTTGCGGGTGCGAGTCAGTGAATATAATCTTTTTGTATATATTTAGGCTTTGCCGTATAGAAGAGACTGGCATGGAACAGATCACAAGCAAACATACGAAGAAGTTGTAAGTGCACATAAAGTCGAAAACGGACAACTTTTTATTTTTTTGTTGTTGTGATACGATAGAGGGTAATAATATACAGGGACTGCTTTAATTTTGGAATTCAGCATGGTTTGTTTTACGAAGCATATCAGAAACGCCAGCTGCTTATGCTCTTCCTTCGTGCGTTTTCATTCCTTCTTCGACCCAAATCATATCCTTGGAACTTGCAAACGCCTGTCAAGCTTTCCGAATTCAATAAACCCGTATTGTGGTTGCATCACTTGGATTTGATCCAATCAGAGCGCGTATTTTGTTCACTCTTTCATCTATTGACCAATCACATTTGAGGACCGTCATCGTCTGGTGCTGTCGATTGAGTCAACACAATGACCCGTGCCAGCTCAGTTTCTCATCATCGATAACAACACCGTATGCCGACGAAAGCTCCGACTGGCGCTACAAGTTCTCTCAGCTTCTACAGCGCAGCAATTCTCTCCATATTGCTTGTTACAATTTTCATACACCGCAACTGCTTTCATAAACAATTTAATTCATACGAGAGGTCGGAAATTAGACCAAACTGAGAAGATATGCGGCGCTGTGACGAACTTAGCTGCATAGGGCGGCGAACCTGTTGGCCACGCTGCAGATCCCCACTTATATCCTCTCCTTCTGCAAGATTTCCAAACTCTGTTTGGCAATTGCTTTGGAAAAAAATGTGCACTGCTTTGCACCAAGCAGTATGATTTTTTTCACTTGGCAGCACAATTTGGTCTTCGTCTGATAATAGTTGACAAGCTAGTTGTTTTGTCGCCGTCAATGTAAGATTGTCTTGTAATGTTGTCTTTCTCATTGCAAATTCTAAAATGCAAAGGATCTGCTTAGAATTTCGGTTAGTTGTTCCAGTTTAGATTTAATGAAGACCTGGCTAAGTGGCCATTGAGTTTTTTAAGCGTTCCTTATGTTCCGTTTTCCTTTGATTTAGGATCAAGCAAATCCTCACATTGCTCAGAACTTCTTGAAGTTGCTTTGTGCTCAGATCGGCCCCTTGATTGATAACTATACATCACCAGATGTGAGAGGGATTCGTTCTTTGCTATGCAATGGCAGGCAGTCATTGCTTAGAACGGGAAGAGGTAGGCAATGAATTGTTAAATGCAGGTAATAGGCCTCCATACTGGATCAGGCAACTCCCCCTTGCTGGGACCTCCATGGATACCCCCATTTTGGGGTCTTATAAAGCCCGCTGGTAGTTAAGTTATAAGTGAACATGACCATTGAATTGAATGAAAACATTTTTCAATTAAAAAGCATCAACTGTTATGTGTGTCTGATGGAGTCCGTCAACAACTTTTTGTCATGGCTTTGCACGTTCATTTCCCTGTTGTAATCTGTTAATTAGTGATTTTTCGTCTGTCAATCGTTCTGACAAATTTAACTGTAAGCTGTTGAAGTCTATATATGATTCTGTGATGAAAAAGAGGAGGAATAAGATTTTGTATCTATAGCATCAGCATCACTGTTTCAACAACATGTGTGAATGAATTTTCACCTACTGTACACCAGAGGGGGCATTGTCATTGCTCATTGCTGTCTCTGAAATCCACACGTCAACATACATGTCTCGTCAGAGTTGATTCAATTACAAATGCGATTTTGTGGAGAAGTGACAGAAAATGACATCCTTAACCCTACAGGTAGCCTGGCAATGAAAATTAGGATTACTGTTATCAAGAATGGATTTCAATAAAATTGTTAATTTTAAGATTGATTAACTTTCACTAACTACTATATGTGCCTTAATTAATATTTGTAATTACAAATTAATTAATTATTGGGAAACTATAATAATGAACCGTTATACTTTATAGCTAACTACATTTCTTCTGAGTTTTGCATTATTATCATGTTTTACATTTCCCTGAAATCCCAGGTGTGTTTACTTTGGCATTTTATGTTACTAGCTTGATAGTTCTGTTTATTCTTCAGAGGCTCTGACGAATGTGACAACTGCTCGTGAATCATGCTGCTATCATTCACAACCAGCGCTGAGACCGCTCAATGCGAAGCAAAGCAACTTAGGTTTGGAATTTTAATGGTTTATTATCTAAGGTTCTTGTTTAGTATACATGTCCATATTTTAGTGCTGTTAAATTTAAATTGTCTTTAGAAAGAGACAACAGAATTTTGGCTAGTTAGAATGAGCAGTGCTAGCCATTAAATGCTTGCTGAAACATACTCGATTATGCTAATCGTTAGCCTGTGTGCAGACAAGCTATTTTTTCGGCAACCTAGTTCGGCTGGTGTCTGAGCAGTTAGTGCAAGTTTCCTTGTTCGCCAACTATCAGCTTCAGAGTAGTGTGCTGTGATTAGATAACAATTCTGCCCCTTTGAAATTGGCTGATGCCTAGCAACATTTCATCAGTAGCCTGACAAGTCTTTGTTGCTCGACGTGATATGTTTGAGGAAGCAATCAACCAGATTTTTGATTTGCAAATGCAAAGACCTTGCACAAAGGGACATCAATTTAGTTTTCGTCTTTTCTCCATATAAACAAAAGGTCTTGCTGACAACAATAGGTTCGAACTAACCAACCACAGCATACCACATACAGCTGGCAAACAAGGAAGCTTGCGCAACTGCACATATGGGCTAATATAGATCATCGGAAAATAACCCAGTTTGTCTGTAGGCCTATACAGACAAGACAATCTTTAGCATCCACTTATAGCAGTAGGTATACCATTGTAGTAACTACCATTATAACATGACTTTGGGAATCCCTGCAATCTAATTGGCTAACAGCCATGTTTGGAAATTCGATTGATAACCGGGTTTGGCAAATCCGCGAGGTAAATTTTTCATTGATAAATCAACATGGCCGACAAGGTAAACATCACAGATATCACCCCGAACTTCGACTTCGGTTTAGGACTAATGGGCATCATGTTCGAGCTTGGTAACGGCGCTGGGCGTTAATAACGTTGTGGTCGAACGCTGGACTTAATGACCGCCATTTTATGACGATCTCTGGCCATCGCAACGAGCAGTCTCTGCAGCATTATAACCATCGGCCGACAACAGACCAGCTTAAAGAATGCAGCACAATCTTGTCCAGGGCAATGGGGTGAAGCAGCGAGGTCCAAACAGAAGAGATTCAGGCTGATGCCGGTTTGCCACACGGAGCAGCCGCTGTTGTAACAGTCTCATCCTCTCAATGCCACACTGTTTTGTCTGATCTCCAGCAACAGCATGAGCCGTTATTTCAAAATTGCTCCATTGCTAACGTCAACATCACATTTACTACACGCTAGTAGTGTGACTGTCTAAGAATAGTTCCGGCAGCTACTTTGATTGTTCGTTTATCATTGTTCTCCCGTTGATTTCATCTGTTGAGTTACATTTCCTGCACAACGCACAACAAGTCAACAAAGCCTTGTGAAGTTGTAATAATCAATTTGAGATCTGTGTTCCGAGCTGTCCCGTGTTTGCGACGTGATTGCTGTCACGTGTCATTTTTGTCCCTCCTTTATTGGCTATTTCAATGGTTCATGCGTGTCAAGCACGTGATATTTTTCCCACGGGTTTTTCTATTGCTGCCTGATTGGTCACAAAAGGAAGCTATCCAAAATTTGATCGTTAGAAGAATTTGAGAGATATCAAGAAATTTGAAAACAAATTATTGTTTATCATGTTAAAGGCTCGTGTTTTCTTACGCTGTGCTCGTGTTCTCCCAAAGTCACTCGTGTTTGAAAATCCAATCCAAGCATAGAAATCCATGTGTTAAATCCTTATTGTGCCATATGTAGTGCTCTTCAAAGAATTTTTTTTACATCTGATATTAGTGTCATTAAATTATTAATCAATGTAACATAAGTAAATTTTAAATTAGTATGTTGGTGTTACTCTTTGACGTATTATATTTGTTGTAGTTCCGGTGTACGTTGCAAGGACCTTGCATGGATCCTCAAGTACGAGGCCAATTTTGCGGAGCTGCAACTTCCATTCAAATTTATCAATGGTTTGTGACTCACTGAGCCCTTCTATTATGCCAAAGATATACTTCTTGTTTAGTTTATCACGTGTCTTAATGCAGATCTTAGGGTCATACACTAGGAGCATTTTCATATCACGTAAGGGTATACATTGAAACCTGTCTATAATGGTCACTTTTGGGACCTGAGAAAAATGGCCTTTATAGACAGCTGGCCTTTCTGTCCAGGTTGATTTCTATAGAAAGTACCATTTTGAGGTTACGAGGAGTGGCCTTTATACACATGTGGCTGCTCTATAGAGGTGGCCGCTAATAGATGTTTGACTGTACTGAGGATTTAAGTGATGGGATATTAATTAAAATGAGTTCGGCTGTATAACCAAGTTGTTGTTGTTGTATGTATGTGACCACTATCATAGGCTGATGTACTATTATATTTTAGAGTTGTCACGGGGAAAATTTCACGGGGATTACGGGGAATTTTACGGGGATTTTTTTCTTTCACGGGGATACGGGTTCCCCGGGGAATTCCATACGGGGTTAAAGGGG
>OFHS01004392.1:0-14152 GCA_900245855.1 Calvadosia cruxmelitensis | reverse complement strand
AACAAAATCTACGTAATTAACATCTTCGTCTTTGTCAGCCTCGTCTGTGCGCAGTCTGTCTCCAACAACCGTTGTCCACAGTAAAAACCAAAAGAGTGAGACCAAAAAAGTCAATAAAAGAACAAAGGAGTCTGGTCTTTGACAAGTCGATGGAAGCTGATGGGGGGTTATAAATGCAAACGAGACGGTAATGACACCCAGATAATACCATGTCAACAACGACGGCTTCAATTGGTGTGAATTCGGACGGCAACTCAACAGGGTTGTGTTTAAATCCATTCTTTACAAAGATAGCAACACCATCTCCAGGTGATGATCTGTCCTTGCGCAATGATTGGTATTCAGTTTCAAAGATCAAAAGCTGATTTGGAACACGACACGTGAGCCACGTTTCGGTTATGAAAATGAAATCATAATAGGCAGAGTCAAGTAAACAGTGAAGATTTTGCAGCTTGTTCATTAGGGATCGGGAATTAAAAGACATGCAATTTACGATACGTGGGCCTGTACTTGCGTTTGGTTGCTATTTGGAACCATTGGTGTTGTTACAAGGTCTCACAGACCAAGAGCTAACCTCACCACGTCTGTCGATATAAAACTCATCACCATCGCTGGCAAGAGATGTCTTTTGCGCTTTCTATTCGTACAATTTTAATAATCTGACGCTCAGCGTATGTGAACGAGGGCCTTAGAAACATGTTCTGGAAGTCTTCACAGTCTTTTAATTTCTTTGCTCCTTTTAAAAGGAGAGAACGCTGAGATTTTGTCGCTAGCTTTACGCTAATCAAACGGTGCTTGCTTGTCTTCGCTGCAGATGAAACAGGGGGTTTCCCTAAGCGATATATTTCAGAGTATGTGATCTGTTCTTTCGTGATAGTGGAGCACATGGCTTGAAAAATACTGCGATCTTTTGAAGCATCGCCATTTCAGGAACACCATATAGAATGATCTGGAATTTCGAATCATTTTCTGCGATAACTTCTCTCACGGTCTCCTTGACGACGGATTGAACACATTGTAGTGATGAAGCAGCGGTAGCATAAGAAACAGGAAAGTCAGAAGTTGTAGTGTTAGGCAAAGATGGGGAAATATCGGTAAGCTGAAGTTTCATTTCAGACATCGTTTCTTCCAGGGCATTAACGCGTACAAGTAAATTTCGTACAGAATCAAAACAAGCAGGACAAGACGTGTGATCTTTCTGCAAAACGATTACCTCATCGTTGTCGCAATCCTTGTGACTTGGCGAACACGCGATGTGAAACCATCTTTGGCAGTGAACACATGGAATTGCTTCCAGTGTACCTTGAGTGATATTCTTCTTGTTACAAACAGGACAAGCTTTACCCATAACCATAATGAAATAACCTCAAGAAGCAAATATCCACGAGAGTGTTGAGATGTAACGTTAGTTAACCTGTCACACAGGAGCAATTCAAAACACGTCCGTTCTCCATGACGTGTTATATGAGAATCTTGTTGTTGTTGTTTGTTTATTTCATTATATCAGTCCTAAAGTACTATCGTTACACATCAATATATACAAAGAAAAATAAATTGACAGGTTCGATAAGGTCATTCCGTAAGCAAAATTGTGGAGAAATATTATGGATAAAAAATTGCTCACCGTCGAGACGAGCCTTGAAGGTCGATTAGGGTTTATGATGGACAAAGTTTAATTTTGATCTTGCGTAGCGTTTTAGTGATGTAAGCTTTTGATATTTGATTCATTACATTGTTGTCAATCGAGCTATACGCACTGCTCTTCATTGGTGACCCCGCAATTTGAACACTTTCCTTCTCTCGTCTACAATGGCCGTCAACGCAATAGCCCACAAACTCCCTGTCTTCTGGCCCTCGGATTCAGCCTTATGGTTTCTTCAAGTGGATGCTCATTTCAGCAATCATGGCATCACACAAGATACGACCAAGTTTAATTACGTCGTCGCGGCTTTGTCTCCAGCCATTGCCTCGGAAGTTCGCGACATCATTGCCAATCCTCCTGCTACTGAGAAATACGAGGCCTTGAAAGCAGCATTAACGGAACGAACATCGTTGATAACACAACAACGCACCCAAGCGTTGCTCGCCCACGAAGAGCTGGGCAATCGCAAACCATCACAGCTTTTCCGCCGCTTCCAACTGCTCCTTGACAGCCATTCGGAAATTACAGACAGTGTAGTGACCGAACTGTTCCTTCGTCGTCTCCCATTGCGTGTTCGTATTGCTCTGGCTACGTCGAAGTCCTTGCCTCTCAGCCAACAGGCCAAACTTGCGGACTCAATCATCGATGACCCAACGTTTTCCGAGATGGCGCCGCACGTGGCGGCTGTTACGCCATCAGCCTCCTTTTCATCCCGGGCCTCGCGCCAAGATGACCGGAGTCATCCCCGCGGTCATTCCCTGACCGATGACGTCGCGGCTCTCCGACAGGAAGTTAGAGAGCTCGCCCATGCCATTCGCTCTGCTAAAGTATCCTCGGCAGCTCCATCGCAACGACCACCCACCAAAGAGGCAGATAATGGTATGTGTTGGTATCATACTAATTTTAGCACACGTGCACGTAACTGCACTGCCCCTTGCAATTGGTCGGGAAATGCCCCCGCCAGCCACTGATGACGACCAGTGGACCTGGCACCCCAAGTCGTCTGTTGTTCGCTCATGACCGCTTTACTGGCCACCAGTATCTCATTGACACTGGTGCCGAAGTCAGCGTATTCCCTGCCATTGACCGTGACCGTCGCTCACAACCAAGAGGGATCGACTTACAAGCAGCGAACAGCAGTCCCATCAAAACCTATGGCAAACGCACTCTTCACCTTGACTTCGGTTTTATAACACCTCTCACTTGGACATTCTTACTGGCTGACGTCACCCACCCTTTGATTGGAGCCGATTTTCTCCGCCAGCATGGTATCCTCGTTGATATACAACGTAATCAGCTCGTCGACGCTACTCAATTCCGCACCATCCCCACCTCTCCTTCGTCTCTTGTGCCGCCATCGCTTCATGTCGTCTCAACTACTCCTGAATATCCGTATGCCACTCTCCTTCATCAATTCCCCGCACTCACTCGTCCATGCTACCACGACGGTCCGGTCACTCATTCCGTCCGACACCACATCGTCACCACAGGCCCGCCCGTCTTTGCCAAAGCTCGACGCCTAGCACTGGATCGCCTTGCTGCCGCCCGCGCTGATTTTGATACCATGCTAAAGCTGGGTATCGTCCGTCCATCCTCCAGTAACTGGGCTTCCCCGCTCCATTTGGTGGCCAAACCGTCGGGTGAGTGGCGCCCATGCGGTGACTATCGGACACTCAACAACTCCACTGTTCCCGACCGGTACCCCATTCCTCATATCCAAAATGTTGCTGCCTGTCTCGCCCATCAAACCATCTTCTCCAAGATTGACCTTGTGAGAGCTTATCATCAGATTCCCATGGCAGCCGAAGACATTGAAAAGACCGCCGTCATCTGTCCATTTGGACTCTTCGAATACACACGAATGCCTTATGGGCTCTGCAACGCCGCGCAAACGTTCCAACGTTTTATGGAAGAAGTCTGTCGTGGTCTCCCCTTTGCCCATGTGTACCTCGATGATATTCTGATCGCCACAGTACTGACGAAACAGAACACCTCGCCCATTGCCACACGCTTTTTACTCGCCTTGCTGATCGTGGACTGATTATAATTTATAAATCTAGCAAAATGCGAATTTGGGAGGCCAAATTTAACCTTCCTTGGCTATCACATCTCTGCCGCTGGTATTTCTCTACTGCCTGACCGCGTAGCTTCTATTACCGCCTTTCCAACACCCACCAACCAAACGTCCCTTCGCGAGTAACTTGGCCTTCTCAATTTTTACGGTCGATTCATTCCCCATTGTGCCGCCATTCTCCATCTGTTGTACGAGTTGCTCTCTGGTCACGCCAAAGACTTTTCATGGGATGATGCGTGCACTCGCTCGTTTGAAGCCAGCAAAGCTGCCCTTGCCGATGCTACCCTTCTTGTGTTTCCTCAAGCCAATGTGCCGACTAGTATCACCACCGACGCATCAAACGTAGCTGTGGGCGCAGTGCTAGAACAGTATCTCCAAGGGGAATGGAAACCCATTGCTTTCTTCTCTCGCAAGCTTCGACCTCCAGAAACTAGGTACAGTGCCTTTGACCGCGAGCTGCTCGGTATTTATCTCGCAATCCGCCATTTTCGCTTTTTTATTGAAGTTCGACCTTTTACGATATACACGGACCACAAACCCCTCACTTTTGCTCTTGCCAGCCGTGCTAATCACTGGACTCCTAGACAGGTACGCCATCTATCCTATGTTTCAGAATTTACCTCAGATCTTCGCCACGTGAAGGGAAAGCACAATTTCGTCGCTGACGCCCTTTCCCGAATCAGCATTGCCACCGTCTATGGCACATCCGTCCAGTTGATTTCACACAGATGTCACTTGCACAACAAGCCGAGTCAGCTTCCATCGCTCGTCTCCAGTCCTCTCGTAACTCCCTTGACATTCAAGCCTTTCCTATTCCTGGCTCTGATCTTAGTCTACAGTGCGATATCTCCCGCGGCTATCCTCGCCCTGTTGTCCCGTCGGCTATGCGACGCAAAATTTTTGACTCTTTGCATTCATTGTCGCATCCTAGCATTCGCGCATCACGTCACTTGCTTGCCACCCGTTTCGTATGGGAAGGCATGAACGCAGATGTCAGAGCTTGGGCACGAACTTGCCTCGACTGCCAACAAGCTAAAGTCCATCAACATACCATCTCCCCAATCCACACAATTTCCATGTCCGATCGTCGTTTCGACCAACTCCATGTGGATATTGTTGGTCCATTGCCACCATCACATCGGAAATGTTATCTCTTCACAATCATCGACCGCTACACCCGCTGGCCTGAAGCTATCCCGATGAAAGACGCTACCACCCCATCATGCACCCGTGCTCTTCTAGCAGGATGGATTTCCCGCTTTGGCGTCCCCACCAACATCACCTCGGATAGAGGACCCCAATTTACGTCAGATCTATGGAAGGAACTAACCAAACTGCTCAGTCTGCACCATAGTCGCACTACCTCTTACCATCCGCAGTCCAACGGCATGATCGAGCGGCTTCATCGGCAACTGAAAGCTGCTCTTATGGCTCGTCTAACCACTCATGACTGGAGCGATCACCTCCCTTTAGTCCTCCTTGGTATGCGTTCTGCCCTTAAAGACGATCTCAAGTGTTGCACGGCTGAACTTGTGTACGGAATGCCCCTTCGCTTGCCTGGTGAATACTTTGCCCCATTTACTCATGCACTGAATGACGAGACAACATTTTTATCTCGCCTCCGCTCGGCGATGCACAACATCTCACCAAGTCCAGCACAACATCACGGCACACGACCTCACCATGTTCCTGCGGCCCTGACAGACTGCTCTGACGTCTTTGTTCGTCACGATGCCCATCGATCACCCATCCGACCCCCTTACGATGGCCCTTACAAAGTCATATCCCGTGAGGAAAAATACTTCATCATTGATTTCGGACACCGTCAGGACAAAGTCACAATTGATCGCCTGAAGCCGGCATCTCTTGATTTTCACCTCCTTTCCCCAGACCCTGACCCACCACCGGCACCTCTGATCCCTATTTCCCATGACTCTGTTCTTCAACCTGTTCCGTTGCCAGTCCAGCCCTAGCTTCCTACCACTACGTCATCTAGACGCGCTGTTCGTCCACCTAGACGTTTTCTCTCGTGAGTTTTTCACTGGAGGGGGAGTACTGTGGCGGTTGATTATTCGTTGCTATGGACGGGACTTACGTTGTTGTTTTCTCTGTTGTTTCGTTGCTGCGCAACACATGTAAATTAGCGTTTTAGTGATGTAAGCTTTTGATATTTGATTCATTACATTGTTGTCAATCAAGCTATACGCACTGCTCTTCAAGGGAATAGGGCATTCATAGCGATAATAGTTGAATGAGCATATCGACGTCAAGGAGGGCATTCTTACTGCTGCCATTGTTTTAGCCGTCCTTCCCATACCCGTAGACTTTGTTTGTAAAACTTCCCCACCCCAAGAACCCTTTTTATGTATGTGACAAATAGTCCTGCACTACTGCTATACAGCAATAGGTCTATAAAATTTGGAGGTGGTACGAACAGTGGGTTCGCAACTGTGGGATTTTGATTGATTTTATAGGTGGTAGGATGAAGCGCGTCACGATGAAGTGCATGAATGCGAAGCGTGTGCCATCTGACGCCATGGGGCTGACCTATTGCATTACCTACCAACATATCTATAAATGTAGAGAGGCGGATTATGTCATTGTACCTAGAATGGCGTGTTTCTCTCCCGATTGCAGGTCACTATGCTGAGTGGTATCCTAGAAGCTCTCTTAGAAGAAAGACGTTCTGCAAGAAGGGTCAGTTCAACGTTGGTTGCAGAAGATTTAGCACGTTGATAGACGAGGTGTTCACAATTCAAATCATTACAGTAAATCCTTGAATTAAAGATATTCGGCAATTAATCAACTGGGAACAACCATATGAATCTTTTAACATTTGGAAAGCAGTCCAAATTCCAAAGCACATGAACGGTCGATCAGAGTGGCCATTATGAATGTCCTCTTGGGCAAGAGCGGTCACTTTGTATCGATCTGGTTTCCATCAACTGAATGACCTTAGAGGCTGTCGCGAGCTAATGGACACTTTTGCTGGTGGACTTACATAACTTGGAGTATGCCAATTTCAGTAGACTTTTTGTATATAATAGAAAAAACATTCCGCATCAACGAATGTAATAATATCTTCGATTGCAATCAGTTTTATCTCTTCCTATTTCTCATGCAAAATTGACGGGACTACTAAAGATTTTGACTTGATGATCCTTGTATAGGGCGAGGTCGGATGAACCCTTTTCCAGTCCCCGCAATGGACCTCCTTGTCGAGTAAGGCGCGCATGTGAATAATGGTGTCTAAAGCACGACAGGACACAGTCATTCGTTTCGAAAGTAATGGCAACGGAGGTCAATGCGAAAGTAACGGTTACAAGTTATATCCAGTATTTGTAACGAATTGCCGCTACAGTTCATTTCGTTAAAAAGTAGCGATTACAGTTACAAGTTAATCAAGAATTATCATAGCAATTAGATAATTACTGTATAAGGAATTACGTTACAGCTCTACTTGAACTATACATATTTCAATAGGTAACAGAACAACAAAGTTTCAAACAACAGTTACATAGAAAGCCTGATAAAGATGAAAGCAATCGGTTTTCACGGAAATCGTACAGTCTTCCAGGAAGAAAGAAAATAAACCATCGCAACCAGAAGCCCAGTAGCATTGATCAAGAAGCGACTGGCGGATATCATGCTACTTCCGCTTCCCAAAGAAATCTTTCCAGCCAAGATAGCATCGGCATTTCCTCCTCCTTGCGAAGGAGAACAAAATGGATTGGCACTCTTTTTCTCTAGGGTTCCAGCGAGTTTCAAAGAGGCATCGATAATTGATCCAGTACATTCAGAACGCATCAGCGTTGTCACGCAAATAAAGGCTTTGTCATATTCTCTACAAATATATAACAGAAAATATACAAGCTAACAATTTGATTGTAGTTGTCTGAAGACATATCATTGGAGGAAAGATATTGAGAACAGTTCGTTTCATTAGGCCAAGACTAAGAGCTCACCGCTGATATTCATGTCATGTGCACATTATACCCTCTATTATTTCTATTATTATAATCTATTATTTCTTCTATATATTTTCTTACATCTGTCTTCGTTAGAGGTACATGTAGTGTATAAGGTCCAAGGACTACAGCTCTCCTTTTATGCATATAGCGCATTGGAAAGTAGATGTGAACATAGCTCTGCCCTCGAGGTAGAAATTCATAGCTATGATGACTTATCCACAAAACTGCACGGTACAATCATATTGGAACAATAACATTTACTTGTTACTAGCGGTTTCTGTGTCTGGGTCGTCGCAATCATTTCTAAATCGAAGTTTCGAGCGAAATCGCCTATGGTGGACGCCATGACTCTAAATAGACTGGGGTCGATTGGCTGACTTGGTGCCGCGATCTTTCCCAGAACGCTAGCGATTGGTCCATAGGTTTACGAAACGCATGAGTTCGCAATCTGTCGCACGATAGTGTGGTCTCTCAGGCGACTCCTATTTCGAAGAGTTGAAATTGACTAGTCCAGACAACAGGGAGCGTGAAAACCAGTTGTATTCCGAACGGGCGCAAAGTCATGCTCTCTGTTGTGAATCTTAATTCATCTATTGAAATTAATCAAGGAAATGGAAAATAGCGTAACTAATGTATAGGCTAAAGTACTTGTAGAGAATTCCTACCCTCTCATCCTCTGGACCGAATTACTCGCTAACAGTATACAGAAAGCCCCAGCCATAAGATATCAAAACACACAAGAGATCATCTGCACGTCTTAGGACGTTGCTACGAAAACTCGAACGTCGTACTTATGATGTAATGGTGTAAGGACTGGTATGCCACGAGAGAGGCACCTTACTGTGGCCTATTGTTAACACCTTGCTGAGTCACTATGGATTAGTTTTGTGTTGTGAGATGTTGTTCATCGAGTAAGTAAATATACGAAGGAATGATTACATTGACTGCTAATGTGATTTTGTCGCAGCCTCGTTCGCTTATGTTGTCATAGAAACGTCATGTCGTCACGTGTTGCTTGTCGCTAGTAGTTACGTAACTTTGTGGTCATGTGGCGTCTTGTGAATGGTTTCGTGCTGTATGTCACGTGTTGTCTTGATATTTGACTTCGTTAGATAGTGTCTGTGGGTATTGTTGCGTCCATATTAGGTTAGATGTGTCAGTCTTAGTCATGTGATTTCGTCTGATTTGGTTGATTGTGAATTTTGCGTGTTCTCATTGCTTGTTGCCATGTTTCGATACTCCTGCCGTGGCCTTCTTGTCGTCATGTCCTCGTCTCGTCTCCACCTTGTGATGTAAGTTATCTTTAATAATTATATTCTTCTTGTTAGCCAAACTTGTGTGTTTCAATTTGTCTCGTTGTAATAAGTTCTTTGTTTCTCTGCCCGGCTTGAGTCAATTTGCATAGTTTTACCCAAAAGCATTGTGAAACGTCCGACTACCAGCGTTATCCTAGTTGATAAATACAGTCCGACATTCTTAGATTTAGTTATAGTTTTTAGTTAGTTTAGGACGCTCCAAGGCTTTTTATTGGCTGTGGTTCTGAGTACAGTACACCCAAGTTGTCCTTTAAAAACAAAACGGGACGTTCTGTGTTTTCTGAGAGTTTTATCAGGGGGTGACACATGGCTAATAGGGGTGCCTTCCCTGTTCAGTCAATATTGTAGTACTCACTCGCAGAGAGTTGGATCTCCTCTGTTTGCTTGGTATTTGTTGTGGAAATCGATTTCGCACTTCGCTGCTTTGGAAGCGAAATCACTCTTGCACAGTGAAATTAGGAGAGACGACGAGTTAGCCGCAATTCCACCGAGATCACAAACAGTCTGAAAAGCAAGAACTTGCAATGTCAATACTGTAATGGTCAATACTATTGACTCAATAGTATACATTAAAACCACCCCCTTTTTGTTTATTTGATAGTGAAGAATGATTAAGTTTCCTTAACTTATCATATATCATGCAGAATGTTTAACTGAAATGATACAAAGCCATCACGGGAAACAATTACAATATAATTTAATTGGAATAAAAATGAAAAAAATTGCTTATAATTATGTAAAAGATGTCACTCCAAAATCACATTGCAGGTAAATTGTATACATTGCACCTGTAAACTCTAGCGTCAGTTCAATTCTCCTCTTGAGAGTCTGAACTCAATAGTCCAGCTATCCTTGCAAGCCACAAATTAATGCAATGCTGTTGACATACTGCTGAGTTCCTTACTAATGAGTTAAGGAAAACGTCAAGGCAATGTCATTAGTATTACTATGCAGTCCATCCACAGGGCATCTGCTATATGCCGTATGAGGTTATATCCAAGGAAAAGGAGTAATTCCAACGACTCAATCCAAGTCTTAAATATTTCTAAGTTGTAGCTACAGTGAAACCTGTCTATAACGGTCACCTCTGAGACCTAAGAAAAATGACCGTTATAGACAGGTGGCCTTTCTGTCCAGGTTGATTTCTATAGAACTAACATTTGGAGGTTATGAGTTGTAATGATTGGCATCTATCAGTTGCCTGCTCTGTAGAGGGTGACCGTTAATAAAGGTTTGACTGTATATAAACAAAATCTATGCAAATGACGACTATGTCGTTACAAAGCGTTGCTTTGTACTATTCAATTATCATTGTGAGAGAGTATGCGCGGGAAAGATCTTTATTGCGCTGTTTTGCATATGTGTGTGACAGAGCTCGGTCCTGACAGAAAGAGTCAGTAACGTAATTTTATTTTATTTGATATTTTTTTCGTAAATTCAATATGAAAGGCAAATACAGGATATAAATATAGCTAATGCATAGCCTATGATACTTTACAATATTTTGCTTAGATTATTTGTTCTGAAAGACACTTGAAACAAGACAATGTTGGCACAGTGACAGCATCAGCAGACACATCGTCATGCAACATTAATCTTTAATATTCTTTTTGCAACTGGTCAATACAGCAAATATGGTTTTCAATGGGTGCTTGACAGAACATGAACCATTCAAATAATGAACGCTACTTAAGTACTTATAATCGTAGAATTATATGATTCTTACTGATTAATTGATTTGAACTCCCATATAAAAATGAAACAAAACTACCTGTAGACATAAAAATTTACAGAATTGTTGTTTTAAACAGTTCATTTGTTTTATGTTACGAAATTAAAATAGTTCTAAGGAGAACTGCAATGACAAGTGATAATATTTCCCTTGATTACCTTGATCTGCGCAGGTCTCTGCATAACTACTGCAAACATGTCTTTCGCTTGTTGGATTACTGAATCTGAGTTTTCTCCACTCATGCATTTATCGTACAAAACCGCGACGCATTTCTGGAGTGTGGGCAGCTGAGTTCTGAAAAAGATGACGTTTCCTTCAATCACTATAAACAACAACATGCGATATCGCATTGAGTTGATTATCAGAATATACATTACAAAGCATTGTTTTATTCAATATGTCATTCTTATAATTTGCAATGTTTGCATCGTTGGTAGCAGCTTTGTGTTAATTTAAAGCTTTCAATACGGAACAGCATAAGCAGAGAAAAGGCTGGGAGGTGCAAACCTTTTGCAAGTGAATAACCCTAACATTTTAACTGTTGAATGGTCCCCACATGCAATATACACACTGCAAAGTAGTGTTTCCATTTTAAGAGCAACAATTGTCATTCCAAGCAGTGTTATTCCTAAATCTAGTAGAAAAGTACTTGTCCATGCTGTAAGCCACAAGTTACTCAACTACATTCGAACATTTCCCTGATTATTCCACGGACCAAGTCTTATTTTAAGCAAGTTTATACTTGAAATAAGAAAACAATTCTTGGCTAGAAGATGATATTCTACAGTGCAAGAAGGGAGCAGGCATTTTAGGGATCTATTAGCACTCATGACATAATTATACATATCTGCTGTCGTTAAATGACGTACTGTCTAAATTAAACTAATAATCAAGGCTAATAATCATGCAAGCAAAATGTGACCCGCAGCTAAAGTCACAACGTCTAAAAATTTGCAAGTTAAGTAAGATTAACATTTATGTTGATAATGTTGAATCGCTGCAGCAGTTGACTACCGGTACATCACGGGTTTTCACGGAAGGCTGATTGGATAAGATAAGGGGACTTTTAAAGTTGAAAGACGTAGAAGACAATTAGCATGGTTTTCGCTGCCTCTTATTGGCCATTGATTACTTATGTGTAAACGGCCTCGCTTAGGTACTATGTTCAAAATTTACCAAGAAAAATAACCAAGCATTCATCACCTGCATGTTTTGCTTGAATTGTTGTTTCGATAATGCAAGTACAACAGGGATGAGCAGGCTCCAGCATATCCTTGGAAGTCTGCCAGTTCACATCGCCCTATTTTGTAATGAGCTGTCACGATTTGGACGAATCTCCGTTGCCTTCGCGAACCCAGCATCAATGGTTTGGCAATCGAAAAGGATGTTAGTGGGTCCACACTTGACTGTTGCAAATTATCAGCTTCTTCCGAACTGCCCGTAAGAAGGAACAGCCACGCAATAATAGCTTAAAATTGAGAAGAAAAAAATATATATATGTAGGATAATAAAAGAGGCGGATATGCTGTAGAGAAACAGAGACGAGAACCGTCAAAGGGCGTTTCCTATTAATATGTTGGAGGCCTGAAAGGCACTATAAATAAATGATGATGATGATAATAATGATATATGCCATCGAGATGTTCTAATCTAAAACTTGAATTTCATCAAACAGAAATCCAATCGAAGGCAGAATATTAATGATTCGATGGTTTACTCTATGAAGTTCCTTCAAAGCAGACCATGCTCTTCACAGTACCGTAGACCTTCGCCACAAAACAAGAGCGTGTGTTATATTTCTGGCTTTGAGTCAAGGGCGTAAATTGAGAAAATACAAACGTTATGACCGCATCTTGGTGACAATGCTGATGATGATTAGCTCTCGCTTCAATTTCTTTTTCCGGCAGCACTATCTAATAAGTGTACTCTAAAAATTGCAACTTTCCCCACCAGTGTAGATCCACCCTGCATAAACCAGTTTTATCACAAATCAACCCCAGCAATGGAAATCTGGCGAGAAATGAATAGCAACGAATGTCTCTCTTCCTTGTAATTGAACACGCGAGACCGTCTCTTCTCTGCCCAAGTCTCAGATTTCATCTGTACAACGATGGGAGTGGACACACAGACTAGCTCACATGGCGACCCTGACAGCTGCCTCGTGATCTGCCGGCTGCCTTGTGCCTTCTCGTTGGCGTTAGACAGTGTTCTATCGCCTCCTTTACTACAACTACCGTTCCCGTCGCCAGGGGCGGATCCAGGGGGGTGCTTTGGGTGCTCAAGCACCAGTCAGATTCTCCGGCCTTTGATGCCGCCGCCATTGTTTACTTGCAGTCGCTGTTCAACCATAGTTCAACAACGTCAGCGCCTTTGTTTTCTTGTGATCGCTGTTCATCAACATCAGCGGCCTTTGTTTAGCGCGAGAGTGTGAGACGCCGCTTCGAAATAGCTTATCACGTCATGAGTGCTACTACAGAGCTGTAAACTTATAACACACAGCTTTGAAGTCGCACTTCTTGAGGGGTGCAGGCCAATGGCGAACCGGTATTGAGCACCCCTCAGAATTCCATTCTGCTTACGTAGCACAGTGCCAGCCAATGAGGAAGCTGGCTTGCGCACCCCTACATTCCTGACCGATCGAGAAAAAAACAAAAGATTTGCCTTTTAGCCAATCACAACGCTATTACTGCCTATTGTTCCACATTCCGAGCACCCCTGAGGGGTGCAGGCCAATCAGAGAGCAGTTCCAAAATCTAAGATTAGAACGGAGCTCGTGACTTTGGAAGCGACCAACACCGCTGCTTGTCCTCCTACGCAAGGTAAGGTCCTTCGAACCAGAGCTCGGACCACGCATGTTTGTCAACAATGGCGCTCAGCGAACGTGGACTGTTGGAAACGCGTTTACTGATGCCTTGCTGATGACATCCAACGAAAAGAGCTGCAGTCTGTAAAGGAATCATGCTGCAGGGAAATGCTTTCCGTCGTTGAACAAGTCAAGAGAGAAACTTTGAGTTGGAATTTGGAGGAATGCGAATACTCAAACCTGCAGCTTCCTTCGTCTGAACTTGCACGTGCTGCATCCTATGAGGTGAGGCTCGAAAAGAAAAGGAATTTTGAGAGCTTTCTCCAGGCTGGTAAGCAGTACTAGACTTGAGCTTCGCCTTGATGCCTGGCTGGATACATTAGCTCTGCATTTCATCTGTCTAGGCTCTATAGCAAGGCTATTAAGTTACTTTTTAAAATGTAACCAATTACAGTTACAATTACTTCCCCCAAAAAGTATCGAATTACAATTACAATTACTTTCCGAGAATTGTAACGATGGTCGCAAAACAACGAATGATTCTTCATGCGAAACAAAAGTAACGATAATCAATGAATATCTAGAGAAAGTAGCGAATTACAATTACACAACAG
>OFHS01004390.1:0-14155 GCA_900245855.1 Calvadosia cruxmelitensis | reverse complement strand
GAATGCCTGGATTTTGACGTCATATGCAGTGTCACGCTGTAACTTGGTCAAGATGTACGTGGATATGTGATTGCCGAACAAATCCAACCGCTTGAATTTGTTGGCTCCGACTTGACGCCAGTACAAATAGAAGCCCTGGATGCGATTGGCCGGTTTGACAGGCTGAAGAGAAATAGAAGCAACCGCGTCAAATAATGTGAGCACAACAGATCACCCTTTTTAGAGGAGCAGAGGTCCACACAGAAGGAAAGTAAATAAATCAAAATCACAAGGGCACAAACATCATGAAATCTGTATACTTTTCTAGACACGGCATATAAATTCTTTGCTCAGAATTTTATTGGATTTAGAAATTGTCCAAAAATCGTGTTCCATTGTAACTAAACTGGATGAGAATTGATGTGTATTTCGCAGCACTTTGCACATCCAACATAAATCCAGGCAATCTTATACGTATCTTAACCCTTGTCCTGCTATTGACGTGTATACACGTTTTCGAAACAAGTCAAAAGTAGCAACACATAACCAATCAGATAGTTAGTCCTTATCAAGCAACCATTCAGCAATTGATGAAGCGACTTCAAGTCTTGATGTAAATAGTTTTACAGCAGGACAGGGGTTAATTGAACAAATTCTCACAGAACACGAAGTAAAATATAAATGGGGCAGACAAAATACAACGATATGAACAAGATGGAATCATATGATGATCACGAAATGGATAATGTCGGCATTTTACCTTCCAGCTGAGCTGAAGTGAATCTCGGTTATACGGAAACAAAGATAATTCCAATCTTAAATCAAGAAGTTTGTCAACTTTCGTAGGAATTGATGGCGTTGCAGCAGGCGTGGGTGGACCTGTATCAACAGAGAAAGCAAACGTAAAGATTAGAAATTACATAATTGCATCTGTGTCAAGTTAAGTGATTTTTCAGTGATTTTGTTAAGTGACACATCATTGATTACAACTATTTGATTTATCACCATTGATCAGTGATGTTTGATTTATTACATAAGCAGACTTGGAACAAATACAGATGTCTGCCACAACAGGAAAACTCCTGTCTTTCATAGCTTTTTATAACAAATGAGTCAAAACATCTGTTTGCTGGAGCAAAGACTCACACCGAGAGGTGGCCTGTTCTATTCCATTTTCAAACTTGCTGATTAGATCTCATGGCAAACACCCCTGTCTCTCCGTGTAACTCTTAGTTTTTATCTCTAGCCAACAGACAGCATAACTGGTTTAACATAAATATAAATGTAGCATTCGAGCGGACAACAATTTTGATCGCTGAGGTCACTCCTCAAGCAAAATCTTAGGAATCGATCTGTTAAATGTATTTTAAATCCAGTTTTTATTGGAATTATAGGCCAATTTTTAACATAAGTAATGTTGCTGGTGTTTCTCTTTCGTTATATTTTAATCTGAAAGCAAATGATGGTGATAGACAGCACATACTTGTTGGCTTTGGAAGGGTGCTGACAATCACAGAGGGTGCACTTCTCAGACTTTCACCGATCTTGTTGATGCCGCGCACTGAAAAGCGGTATCGTGTGTTAGGCATCAATCCAACGACGGTGAACTTTGATGCTTGGACACTCTTGACAAGGACCTGCCATTTTGTCCTTGAGTCGACATTGAGGAATTCAATGTCATAAGATGTCACGGGTGTCGAAGGTGCGCTGACGGCTGGGTCCCACATTAATGTTAACGATGAGTCCGTTACGTTGGCAATGCGGACATTATCAGGGGGACTTGGTGGCTTGGGCAGCACTGTGGATGATAGACAATATTCAAAGTTCACAATAGCGGACAAATATGTTTCCCTTTCAACTCACAGTTATCCACTATTTGAAGTACAATATTGCCATACCCTTGCCTACTGCAGAACGACCTTTGCACCCTGTGAGAGACTGATGATCGCTTGCGCTCTGAGGTCATGCAGCAACGATGTTGTTATTGTTTCTACCAGAGAGAACATTTGCAAATCTTTGCAATTCAAAGTCGCTGTCTATTGGTACAGCGAAACTTGTCTATAACGATCACCTCTGGGACCTGAGAAAAATGCCCTTTATAGACAGGTGGCTTTTCTGTCCAGGTTGATTTCTATAGGGTTATGAAGAGTGGCCTTTACACACAGGTGGCTGCTCTATAGAGGTGGCCGCTGATACAGGTTTGACTGTAATATTACTTACTAATATACAACAATAACTTACATTTAACATCAAGGTATGCTAGTTTGGCAGTTGTCCCACCGGCATTCGACGCAATGCACCTGTAAAAACGAGATACCACATTCAGCTGCAGTTTCAACCAAAAACCTTCAGCCTGCACAACACAGCTGTCTCAGCATGCCCTTTTCTGGAACTATCAAAGTGGCAGTCATGTTCTAAATGTCTTTTTTTTAATTGGCAATGTCAAGAACAGGGTGTGAACCGGGCCAAAGAGTAAACATACATTCTGTGAATGAATTTACGTATTCCAACTGGCATTTATCTGCACGTAACTCAGTGTAACATGCAATTACCTCGGGAGATACGTTATACAGAATAATGAGCATTCAAAAGAGAAAATGTATAACAGTCCTGAGACATGCGAATGACTTGAATAATAGGCTGAAGCTGGTTAATCAGGATAAAATGTATAAATGCCTTGGTTAAAATGTGGGCTAATTAGGAACATTGGTCGATGTCTTGGATTGTCTTCCTAAATGACGACCTACTAAATTGGTAGCATTATAAATCTCAGAATGAGGGACCAACACAGTGTTGTACAGACGGAACAAATGCTTTCTATAATTTGTCTTTCATTTGCTGATTTGGTAATCCCTTCCAGTTGCCAATCTAGTTCATCCAGTGAGGTCATGGCAACGCTACTGTTGGGCTGGCGCGATCAGGTCATCCAAGACGTCTCTGGTCTTCCGCATGGTTGGTACCGAAGAGGTGATTCGTTCAACTTAGCAGTGGAAGCATCTCAAGACCGAAACAGTGGAGAAGCATGCGTCGTGACGTCATATGTGCACCAACGTCTGGATCAGCTATGCCATATCTCAGATAGTGGTTGATACGATAAGCTACTGCTGCGTCATCTGTGCAGTTTTAGCTGACAAGAGGCTTACGCATGGCTAGTGGAATATTGAGATCTAATTCAAACCATATGATGCAGCGCATCACTGAGCTTGACAACAAATTGCCTTACATACCTGTAAGATCCGCTTGAGCTTCTCTTGATATTGGTAAACACAAGCAGATGCCGAGTGCCATTCGTCATTAATCGAATACCTCCAGAGCCATCTGTGATCTTCTGATTGTTAGAACCATATTCCCACGCTACTGTCGGCTCGGGAGTACCGCTCACAGCACACGTTAGAGTGATGTTGGTTTCTTCGGGAACTGTGTGGTTCCCTGGTGTAAGAGACACAACCGGAGGGGGAGTAGAATTTTCTAGAAAAGTAAAATACAGCATTAAATAAGCGATGGTCACAGCATTGCTGCTGAATATCTGCTGACAGATACAATTGCATATGTGAAAAGGCGTTTCCCGTAACTGTTGATGAGCTGTGAAGACAGTCTAAAACCTCTGGCAAGTATATACCATATGCTTCATCACACAGGTCAACAATACTTCTAGAATCATATTCAACTATCAATAAATGAAACAAACAGAACTTCGTTTACCTAGGACAGTAAGCTTTGCACTTGCGGAAATGGTGACAGGGCCACTATTGACAGTGCAAATGTAGACAGCGGCATCTTTCTTTTGCACATTGGTAATTGTCAACAACCCATTGGATGACACAAGAAGGCGTCCGTCGTATGGTTGCAGAGGGAAAATCAAGGTCTCCACAAACGTTGCTCCAATTAGTTTCTGCCAAAACAACGTCAAACCAGGTTCGCCCCGAACCTCACATTCCAGCTTAGCCGTCTGTCCAACGCCAACACTTAAGTGAGTTGGCCGAGTAATAAATTCTGGACGCCCTACAAACAAACAAAAAATTGTAAATACAGGAACCAGAGAAGACAATAACTTGACGTATGTGTTACATGAAAACAATCTTGATCTTACTTAGAACAGTCAAAGTGGCAGTGGAGTCAGCAGATCCTTCGCGGTTCGCAACTGAACATTTGTAAACACCATTGTCTACCAGCTGAGCGTTTTGTACAGCAAGAGACGTATCTGACAATAGACGAAGCCTCGCAGACAGCTGCAGCTCTTTGCCATCTTTGGTCCATTTTATGCTAGGTGGAGGAACACCAGTAACGCGGCAAGTAAATTCCACATTCCGTCCTTCGTAGACCTTTGAGCTCTGAGGCAATATTGCTGCTGTGGGCTTTGCTGAAATGAAAAAAACGCAACATTACATTCCACCTTGTCTTGAGTGATAACCGGTATTCAGAGACCACGTGTTCTCTTGGGTAGATGATTGAATTGAAACAGGGTTGACTGTCATTCCAGCAACACGTAAAATGCCTAAGAAATTTACGTCAACAGCAAACGGGTGCAGGTACAGTGTACATACCTCTTATATAAAGATAAGCAGGTGTACTTTCCCTTCGTTCAGCTGTGTTGCTGGCTTGGCAGATGTAAATGCCGTTGTCCTGCAGCTGAACTGGTTCAATCTTCAGCTCATGACGGCCATTTGATATGCTACGCTTAAAACGACTGTCGCCAGGCAAGAGCTGGCCATTCAATAGCCATGACACGGCGGCCTGCGGGTGTCCATCAGGCGGAATGCAGTGGAATCTAGCTAGCCCGTCTAGAACAGATGACACATTGGCTGGCTGCTCGTTGAATCGCTTAGAGAGATCTATCAACAGGAAACAAATCAACCGCTATGAAACAAAATAGTCAAATACGAGCAAACCAGTCTACACTCTACAGCAGTGCCGTCTTAAGTGTCGAGGGGGCCTAAAGCACTTTACCCAAGGTGGTCTAATTTTTAACTATTAAATAGCCCGAAACTTACTATTATTAAAATGTTCATCCATTCAAAGGCATTGGCATATCAAAGATGTTGCTTTTGCTCACAAACAGCAAATTAGGAAATATCAACTCAGTAGCACTCTGCAGTTGATTGCACACTGCACTAGATCTCAACATACTCTAAATTTGAATATTTGAAGTGACATTGCGAAGGGCGTATCCAGACTGAGGGCCTAAAGCACGTGCTTTGAGTGCCTACTGGTTAAAACGGCCCTGCTCTACAAGGACAAAAGATTGGAAAGACAATCTGACAACCTTTCCAGGATGGTTGACCTGTTCATAAGTCAAACACAAATGCCACCAGTCGTAAATAAAAATGAAGTGTAGCTAATTGGGTGTACTTTTGTCAATAGCTTTTACAAGTCCTGTTTGGATATGGCCAGCACGTACCAGACCACTGGCACAAATCTACGCCTGGTATCAAAATCAGTCTTAAACGTACTCTGATAGTTTTGTCCAGTAGGTTGCAAATTAAAACAATTAAAGTGGCAGGCGGTCACAATTCCGCGAGCATGGCTCAGCAACTTGCGACAGCCACTTTAATTTAGTTTCAGCTGAGTGATCTATGCTTATGACAGTTTTGAACGAGAGCCTTGAACAAAGAAAACTCCTAGTAATATATCTGCTAACTACACCGATAACATCACTGTCCACAGTGTCATAATTGGGAGACGTTTGGACATGAATCAATGACAGGTCTTTTTGTGGCAGTCTACTATGGATAACACACATTCTCACAATTACATCAAAGGCTTTCTTTCCAAGTCATGATTAACCCTTGTCCTGCTATTGACGTGTATACACGTTTTCAAAACATTTCAAAAGTAGCTACATCTAACCAATCACATAGCTAGTCCCTAGCAATCAACCAATCAGCAATCGATAAAGCGACTTTAAGTCTTCATTTACGTAGTTTTATTAGCAAGACAAGGGTTAACATTTCTGATATAATCTAATTGTTACATATCCCCAATACATCCCCGCACAGAACTGCCTTTGGGATCAAGGGTCATCAGAGCAATAGGTGCGGGCCACACATGATGACGCTTCGCTTGGGATGAACAAAGATCTTGTTAATCATGATCTATGGATAATTAACACAATCAAATAAAGCATAAAGATGTCAGCTTACATGTCACTGTCAGGGTGGCATTGTTGCTTGTTGCCTTGCCGACTCGATTGGTTGCAACGCAGTAGTACACCCCTTCATCAGAACGTCGACTGCTTCTCTTCACTTTGGCTATTGATAACGTTCCACGGTCAACACTGAATCGGCTTTCACTGACATCAAGTAACACATTGTCTTTATACCACTGAATGGTCGGGAAGGGAGAACCATAGACGGAACATTTCATCTCGGTTGGTTTTCCACGACTCACAACAACATCTGAGGGTCCTTCCGTGATAACGGGCTTTTCATCTGTAATAAAACAACGTAAGCAATCAACAATCACAGTTTGCAGGATAGGACAATAAGAAACTAAGCTAAATAATCTAATCAGCTTAATTGAATTAACTTAAATCGGTTAGATTTCCTTACTAAAATCACTGTCTCCATTTAATTACCACTACAACAACATTTGGCGTCTGTCTTGACACATGTCTTGAACTCAGACGGTCAGTTACCTTGGCAACCATTCCAGTGGACGGAGGAATGCCCCACTGGGATTACAGCTTAAGATATTCACAAGGTGGTGCTGCTTAGCTTCATGGCTTCATTAACACACGAAACGAACAGTCTTACAATACATATAACTATCATATGATGATATATATGCTCTTGCACGATCAACTGCAACTGTGAGACCTGTCTGCTCCCAATTTTCCCATTACAACACAGCCACTTCAGTGCACCACAAGGCTAACAGATGGCACACAAGCAATTGGCGGACAACCACGAGTAATTACATGCTCACCTCGAAACTGTCCACTGGAAAGCCCCGCCAGATAAACAACCACCACCCAGCTGGTGTACGTGATCAGCTGAGGTCTCCACATTGTCAACACTCAAGTCATGTCACCTGAAAACAACATACGTCCACTCGTCAGTATTGACGACCTAGCCTCTCTCGCCTAATCAATCTCATTTCTATGTATAAACTTGCTTTTTATTCACATCTAAATTAGAAGTCAATGATATTATATGCATTCTTGACTGACGTGACACGACCAAAGACACTGTCGCTCTCTGTTATGCCTGAACGTACAGGCATTGTTCTACATAGAACACACACAGATCATATCACAAGGACAATGTACATGGCGTCAGGGGTCAATGACTTGAGACCGCTGGGAGAGCACGTTGCAAAGAGAACTAAACAAAACAGTAGAACAACTTACAGTGCCCTTTTCAGCTAATTAATCAGTAATTAATAGCAAATTCTTGCTACAGTACTGCATTTGAGGGGAAACATCAAGGGGCACAATTTTTAATCGCAACAATCTGTAACATACTCCTGAATATCACCGACACAATTACACCTCAATCGCAACACATGCAATGCTGCTACTCTACGATTTCCAGAGCAACACAAACACAGGCACATATGGAAATCACACCAGATATATCATTCATAAATTGACTCCGAACGCTTTGACAATGTGAGATAACAGACACAGGTGTTATACTATATGTATGACACTGTTGACACAAGTGATTGATTACTGTGCACTTTCTGATAGTTGTGACTTTACATAACTTACCTAGTTGGATACACGATGATGAAATTGTTAGATAACGATCATTAGTATTTAGTAGTGCTCAATAACCCAGATGCTAACGTCAACGGTTGACGGTCTAAGATATTCTATGAAAATGACGGTTGACGGTCTAAGCTGTTCTATGAAAATGAAGGTTGACGGTCTAAGCTCTTCTATGAAAATGACGGTTGACGGTCTAAGCTATTCTATGAAAATGATACTACCTGTGAAGCAACATCTGTTAGTGACTCAATGTGCATCTACTCTCATGTTAGCCAGTTTGTATAATATGATATAAATTAAAATTATTCATTGTTATTTACATATAATCACAGGTCTTCTAAACAAACAAGCAATTCTGCTTACGGAATGACCCTATCGTAGCTGTGAATTCAATTATCAATGTATTATTAATGTGTAATAGTACTTTACGATTTATGACTGATATGATGAAATAAACAAACAAACAAACAAACCGTCAGCATTGAAAGACCACACTTCTTCTCTTCTCCTCATGAATGACTACTTTAGAAAGCATTTGATATTATTCTAATTTGATACATGGATCGCTATCTACCATATGTGGGAACATAGACAAAACGTTTAAATTAATTCTCCCGAACATGTTTATTCTAAGGTGTTGGCACTAGGGAGCTCAATGGTATGTCTGCTCAGGACTGGAAAGCTGCCCTTTTTGAGTTCAGGAAATTGTCTACAGAATATCCTAAGCTTTTGCAAGAAGGGTTTTCGCAATGAATTTTTCTCTGACCCTTTTGAGTGGACGGGATTTACCTCACAGCAAAGCTAGTAGCAAGGTCTAATGCTTGATTGGAGTACAAATGATGTTTATTTTGCCCAGCAAGCGTCCCATCCGGTGCAGACAGAATGCCGTTGTCAGGAAATAAAAGTTCCTCAACCACAACCACAAGCGGGCGTCGGCGCATTATTTCCAAATATCAATCCACAAAGCGGTGAAAGGTCCCTCGTTGAAAGCATAAGATCTTTTAAGAACCCTCTGGTTAGAGGCAGAGCCCTTCGCGGTACTATCACGAAATTCAACACCGTTTTAAGACTGACAAAGTGGGTGGTGTGATTCAATTCAACAAATTGGTTTCCATCGAATGAAAGACACAAGACTCGCAAATTGCTATACAAACATTGTAAGCGCAGTACAACAGCAAAGTCGTGTGACAGACGACAACTTTTGAAATCTCAAAGAATAATGATGAGAATTCATCAAGCAGCGTCCAGAGGGAAACCAGTGCGGATTCTCGCAAACATGTGCTACTTTTGAATGAGACAGATGACAGGTAAAGGACGGAGGGCAGAAACCAGTTCATGATATTTATATCTCAGCAAGAATACTTCACAAAACCCCACAGGAACCGAGAGAAACACGTAACCCGAAGTTTAGTTGACGCACGTGAAGCGTGAGTCAGGTGGCCAGCGAACAAGACACAATACGACAACCAAATTCCTTCATGCAGCCTGTAACAACTCAGAGTTTGGAGCGACCATTGAAGGCGAACCTGCCGGACGAAGCAAACATCACGATGAATGGAAAATAGTGTGGAGACATGTGTTGATGTCTAACGGATGCGTTGGATAGCAGACAGACTTCACACCGAACAAGCACCGAAGTGGCTGAAGGAAAAACCAGACGTCAACAAACACACGAAAATGTCGGAAGTCCAACGCAAGAAAAACACCCAAAGCTGAGATTATGAGTGATTTTCAATTAGCTGCTGAGAAAAAACACGTGCTCTTCATAATCAAAACCATCAAAACCAGGAACTGACCCCAAGTGATATCAATAATTTACGGGAAACAAATTTCACGCAACACAAAATCACAAACGGGTTACGCGACCTCGTTGGAAAATGTAGAAGTATTATCCTTGTCTGTGATAAGATGAACGAGATAGCGAGATATATTCATGTCAGTGATAACCCAGCCGCAAAAGACGCCCAGGATGGAAAGAATGTTCAACGAAACCAATCGCGAAGTTGAAAAGATGTCGTTAATTCTAATGTTGATGATCTATTGCAAAATCGTCTTGTAAAACTCAATCATACACAGATTGTTTTACAAATGATAACTAGGCAAGATTTCTATGAGAATTATGCATCGTAAAAATTCAGACAAGAGGTTTGGTTTTTACGAGAATTTGGCAATGACATCATCGTTCGGCCTAACCATGTACGGAATTTTACCAAAAGACGAAGAGGATAAGCCAAAGGGCGGTTGCCTGGCACCTAATTCAAGCATTATTCGATCCTGGTAAGCTGTTTTTTCGCCAGCTTGTTACGAATCACTTTGGTATTTCTTGAGTGAAAGCAAAACATTTGAGCAAAGTACCGAAAGACGCAACAACATGGAGGATCATGCTGGGCAATGCACGGAAACAATCGTATATGCGAATTCCTATGTGGAAAAATCAAACATCACTTCAATGCCATTGAATATAGCGAGACAAACTTCAAGAAAGAAAGATTCCATCTATCAAAACTGATACCTGATTACTTTACTTCATTTTATTTCAGACGTGACCGACGAATTAACGCTTGAAACTGTAAATTTGACATGAGGTTTTGCGGGCAATCAACTTGTTTGGACTCGTTGTTGTGTCTTGACTTTAACGACGACAACACGACAAGCAAAACTAACAACTGTGTCAAAAAATAGTTTCTTGCTTCGTGATACGCTCTTCTGTAACATTTGGAGCAGAAACACTTCGGATGAGTCCTGTCACGTACCATGTTTTGAAGAAAGCAAGCCAAATATCAACAACACGCTGGACGAAGCACGGTCAATTCACCAAGCTATCAACACGGTTCCTTGATTGATTTTGCAAATAATTAATACCGGGGCATAGATCAAAGCGCCTGAGTTTACCTTGGAATCCTGAAACGATGTCCTCCTTGCCGTGAAAAACAACAAAAGCTAAAACACAGCCAGAGGAGCCCAAACAGCACGACAAAATGAGTCAAACTCAACGAGCAAATTCGTCTCCAATTCGCTAAAACCCGACTCTCTACTGTTGTAAAACCAAAACCAATAGGTGTAAAATGTCCACTGAATGTTCCTTGTTAAATAAAAGGGACAACGCGTCTTACAAAAACGCCGAATTTCTTCTCTCTGTTCGCCCTTCAATCCTTCTCTTGGTCACACAGCCGCCGACGAAAGACAAAGAGACATTCAAACGACTCGCCGACCAACCAATCAGCATGCAAGATGGCGGAAATGATGCACGGTACAGGCAACTGCGAAATTAGAGATGTCTTCAATCTTCAAACACTTTATATTATTACAGCAAAAAGAGACGAAATGTTATGAAAGAAATCACCTTTGAAATATTAGACGAATTTACATTTTTGTTGTCGACCTTGTAGAATAAACATTGATAATGTTAACGACTTGAAATTTTAAGAGACAGTAGAGTCTCAGTTTTCAGGATTTCCTGAAATGTGTCCCAATGAAAATGGCGAAATAAAAACAGCCGTGATTTTAGAAACACATGTCATGTGATACGAAGGTAGAAGGCAATAAAGCTAAACTAAATTTCTGTAAAATGACATTCTGCGCTTGTAATATGTAAGTAAACTGCATGCAAAAATTAGTCAAGTAACACAAAATTGTACTGATAGTTTTTCAATACACAAATTAATCAATTTGTTTGGCATAGACAACTGATTATCTTAATTTCGACAAGTATAATTTCTGTTATAATACCATTCCAAGGAACCAGAACAGCTTAACGACAATACACCCCCCTTTGCCTACCCCTGCGTAATTATTTTCTTGCAAACCCTACATACTTGCACGATTTTTAGGATTATATTGATATTATTTGCTAATTTCAGACTAAAAATAGAAGTTATTGATCGAGGGAAGAATGATCTGCACTAGGATCGATATAACTAAGATAACTTCGTCTGCGAATCACGGCTAACTGCCAGCAGGGATTACTAGGGTTGCCAGACGTCCCTTACTTCCCGGAATCGTTTCGTATTTATGTGCTGTGGAGTGCAAAATTTAGTTGCTTTTGATAGAGATTTCTATCGAATTTTGCAAATGCTCCGTATTTCTTTAACTGTGGTTTGGCAACCCTAGGGATTACTCATGCAGATCTTTGTGGTCACAAGGGCACAAAGCTATGAAAACTCGCGAGCTTTTCCTTTAGTAGAATAAATCAATTACCAAACGTGACTATCTGTAATTAAGTCGACGGCTTTGAGATTATAGAAATGCGACAAATGTGATGTTTTAACTGCCTAATCATAATGTTGTTCTATTCAAGAATTCTCAGCAGCTTTAATCACGGACTTTCTGAACATGCTGGCTGGGGCTCAGAGAAACACCGAGCCGGTACAGGACAGCTGTCGGGGAAAATGACAATCAATCATATCTGCTGCTATGGCAACGTATTGATTACTTGATCTCTACCGGGGGAAGGGGGCTACTCTGAAATCGGTGTACTAAATTCGTGTCGCTGTTGTGGAGCATGATAAAACCCGCTCCGCTACAATTACTCTTCACTATGATTTCATATTTTTACATGTTTATATAAATTAATTTATAATTGGGCCCAGTGAAACAATTAGAAATAAAATAACATAAAAACAGTATAATTATAGTACTGTAAGAAAGACAAAGAGCAACCACCAATAAAAAGTTTAAAACAATTAAACAAACATTGTAAAATTGCTTAAATGACAATATTATCCTGTTTTATGTTTGTGATCTCATGAGCTAACTAACTGACAAACAAACAAACAAACAAACAAACAAACAGACAGACAGACAGACAATCAGACAGACAGACAAACAGACAGGTGAATTATGCAATTGCTAAGTAGGTGATTATTGAAATTGTTCCGAAAATTTGAGCGATCATTGACCATCAGTAGTTGCAAAGCATTGGAGACAGAAAGTAAATGCTCCCATTTCTGCACCAAAAGATGAGACATTTCGTTAGCTAAGATTCATAAGATTCATTCATTTAAAGCATAAGATTCATCCATTTAAAAAGACAATTGCGAACTGATCCTGTAGCTTACAAGCAAAGAGCTTATTACAAAGTTCTGAAAAATTATTTACATCTGAAATATGCGGTATCCCGCTTTACACAAATGGAAGTTAGAATAAAAATATATAAATCCAGTAATTAAAAATCTCAGCCTGATAGCTACAGTATAAAGCAATAACTGTAGCGTTACCCACAAAATAAATGCATGAAATTGCTAGGCATAAAGCTTGTCCTGGGGGAGTGCTTCTATAGTAGGCTACACTGTACATTACACATTTCCAAAATAACAAAGCCCCTCTCTCCCGGTCCTGCAACATATGGGAGAATCACAGCTTTGTCAAAGAGGCATTGCTTTTAGGTTTAAGCAATGCTCCCCTCAGAACCATGTGTTCGTCTCCAAATGCAGCGAAGGGTCTTTTTCCGTCATACATGAACTCAGAATATTTCAGTTGCATGACATCTTCCAAGGCACCGTCTCTCCTTCCTAGGGGTGAGTTAGAGATGCCGAGATATGTATCTGGCAAAACGGCATCATCCTTTGCTCTTTCGTACCCGGCAACTGTCATACGCATTGCAATACCGTGCAGCCAATAATCTCGGTCTAATAACGTGAAATCTCCAAACATAATCCTAGTGTTGGCGTAATCTTTCAAAAGCGTTGGCATTGCTTTCTCAAACAGTTCCACTTGCATAGCAAATAACGGTGTCATACTTGGCCATCGTTCGTTGTTATGAAGTGAATTTGAGTAGCGCTCCAGCAATTCTGGAAGTGTGGTAATATAGCTGGTGTTCATGCCAACAATCTTCTTAGTTCTTTGATCGATAGCAACAGACGAATAGTGATAAGGGCTGCTGAAAACGAATTTCAGCCCGTACTTGAAGTAGTTACATGCCTCATCTGGAGGAACCTGCAGAACGTTCCTGCATGGTTCAAGAGCGTAATTGTTATTCTCAAGCAAGAAGACAGTAGTCTGCTGTTCTAAAGACTTTTCAAAAGGAAGACAGATAACGTGGTCCATTATATCTGCCGAAAAAGAACAGGTATACTACAACCACGCGCCGCCATGCCTTGCCGCCATAATGGTGAAAGTTGAAAGCTAAGATGAAGCATGCCTCGTATTGTTGCTTACCCTGCCTCGTTCTGTCCACTTTCATTTCTGCTCTTCGTCAGCATGTTTTGAGAGCTCGAAGGTCATGTTGCATTTATGCAGGCAACGTTTCCTGTTATTTCGACGCATTTTCTTGTTAAAAGAGCAAATAAAATCAATGGCAACTGGATCAATGCTCAAGGTGAATCATAATTGAGTTCTCCGTTGATTTTGGTTTGTTAGATATTCATTGGAATTAGATTGAGTAATGCCTCTGGCTAGGGTTACCAGACCACAGAGGAAAAAATACGGAACATTTGCAATCTTGGGCAGAAATGTCTAGCAAAATCA
>OFHS01004389.1:0-14158 GCA_900245855.1 Calvadosia cruxmelitensis | reverse complement strand
GTGTCGAGATGTCTTTCGTCGTCAAAGGTAGAATCGCTCCTAGGTATCGATAGGATTGGACGCATTCAATGGGCCCTGGGATGACATCATCTGGTCGTTTTCATAACCGATCGTCCAGAATTTTGTTTTTGCAGCGTTGATTTTCAATCCAACGCGCTGAATGTAATGCAATGCAGGGCTGTGAGTTCACAATGCGAGCGAGTTAGCATTGAAACTGGTCTTTCTGTCCTTCTAGATACCTGGTAAAAAGTTGAAGTTTGGCACCTTCGGCTCTTACACTGTTGTGCTCACACGTCCAAAACATCAAAGTAACACCGACTCGGTTAGTCATAAGTAGCAGTTGCCATGATGCCGCTCTTATTTCTTCGTGGCAGTGTCTGCTGATTATTGTGTAATGTTGCATTGATGCAAATGTTGCTTACAAATTTCACTGATGATCTAGTGGCTTGCATAATTTTCTGTTTTCATTTCGTCATAATTACTACCAAGCAATGACTATGAGGCGATCCTACTAGGGTCTGTCAAATGGTTAAATTCTCTCCTCATTTCACAAAATTGTAGTTTGTTGCCATGGTGAATGAGGATGTCAAGAGCAATTCTGTTCATCGCATCTGGCAATTGCCGCAATACATCGTACTAACTGCTGGCGAAGTGATGTTCGCTGTCACTGGACTGGAATTTGCCTACTCCCAGGTATCACATTTTCACTATGATTAATGTTGTTTTTTGCTAGTTTTAAGCTGCTTTTGTGCCACTCAAGTTGAAGTTCTCGCCAAGACTTTCTTACACATCTGGACAAATAATATTGAAATGACGAGTTGTTTGTTGTCGTGATGGGCACATATAATATTTTGGGGCCTCTTGAAAGACAAGACATAAACTTGTAGAGCTACTCTTATTGAATATACTTGAGTTTTGAGTTTTAATTATTAACGACAAGAGATTTAAGGTGCTTTCCTATTGGTGTAGTGCATTAGCTATTGCCATCACATCATCTTTAGTTGTATACTATTGCAGAGTTTTATAGCTACTGTACATATGAAAGTACCCGGTATTACATGATACAATATAGAACAAATGTATGCAGTGCTGTCATTGCTGCCTAAAATAGTTACTACAATCAAGCCAGTTAGGTGGCCATCCGAAGTACAGTCCCGACCATCGAGTTGCCTATGTATGCTTTAAACAAGTTTTTCAAATTGTCAGCCGAATTTTTAAGGAAACAGGAAATATATTGTATGGAGTGTCCGTTTTTAATTGAATTCCCATATCCGATTATGCAGTTTTGTCAAAAAGGACTCCGACGTGCCAGTCTCAACCATATACAGCTATAGCCACAGTAACTAGCTACTGGCAATAAAGCTGTTATATTGAACCTTGATTAGCAATATCTAATTCCAAAGCAGGCACTCGTTTGTAATTCCCTCTTATGATTCCATGTGCTATTTTTTAATTATAGGCTCCAACAAGTATGAAGTCTGTGCTGCAGGCCTGCTGGCTTTTAACTGTTGCTTTTGGTGACTTGCTGGTCGTCATCTTCTCGGAAGCCAAACCAGTGAAGGGCGTGGTAAGTGCACGCAGTAAAGAGTCAATGCAAGATCTTGAAATGACTTAGGCAGCCAAATAATGATTGCGAGACATTGATGAAATGTTAGGCAGTTCACTGTTTACTCAGATAATGGTAATAATTGATATAAAGATGGAGATGATCACTAAACACGGTGGATGCCAAGACAGGTGACCATTCAAGAAAAGTGGCCCCTTAAAACAGGTGGACACTTGAAAGTTGAAACATGTGGTCGCTTAAGACAGGTGGTCACTTAAAACATGTGGACACTTGAAACATGTGGTCACTTAAGATAGGTGGTCGCTTAAGACAGTTGGTCCCTTAAGACAGGTAGTCGTTCAAGACAGGTGGTCGTTTAAGATAGGCGGACATTTGAAACATGTGGTCACTCAAAATAGGTGGTCGCTTAAGACAAGTGGACACTTGGAACATGTGGTCACTTAAGACAGGTGGTCGCTTAAGACAGGTGGCCACTTAAAACAGGTGGTCCCTTAAAACAGGTAGTCAGTCAAGACGAGTAGTTTGACTATTTTACTCATATCATTTGCAGGAGAAAGAGATGTTCTTATATGGCGGTTTCATGGGTGTCATCACAATCGTATTCGCCATCATGGCCCATTACTACACCTATTCCGACTTCAGCAATGTCAAGACATCTGTCAGCGATGACAAAATTCAATTAGACAATAATGAAGATGACGATGATAAGATCGATGAGAAATATATCAGCAAAGGTGAAAATGGTTCGACTACTCAACTATGAAGAAAACATCGGATGTGTCCCGTAATTAAGTCTTTCTAAAAAGACAAGATTGTACATTAATTCACTGACTAGTTGGTTATATGGGACAGTGATGTTAATTCCATAAAATTAAATAATGATAGAAAATATGATTAATATAATTATGAATTAAAAATGAATCATGTAAACAAGTAAATCGACATAAGTAGACACCACTTGTTGTCTTTTGACTCTTTGATTGCACTGACGCGTCTTTTGTCGTGTCTAACGTAAACAGCAACTGCCGGTCTGCCGCCCATTCGGTTGGTTTTCTGGTCGACAATCGCTCTATCTGAGCAGTTGTAAGCAGAAGCGGTATGGTATAACTCAACCTGAGACAAGAAGGGATGTTAGGACGCGGAAAAATGCAATTGGGTAATAATTCAACGAGTTGAGAGTGATAAACAAGCAAATCAACAAACACCGGATTTCAATTTCGAGTGGAACTCAGTCAGTGTTTTCAAGTTCGGCTGCAATTTCCTATGGTCGTAGCTCGTAGCAGAGAGCATCTGCTATCACTTTCAAACCCTCCCAACTGTTCTATCCAATCTGGGAAGAGCATTGTGCCTTCGGTTTTATTGATCCCACGGCGTCCAACCGTTGCAACAGCGTCCGTGGGACGTCGTAGCGACGCATTGCGCTTTCTGTGAAGACCTTTGGCGTGGCGAAGTGAATTTAAGCTCTGCCTTGTGTTGTGTCAATGACTCAAGTGCAAACGCTGCCAGCATTTTAGGGTCCCTGCCCAGCGGGTGTTGCTTGCCAATGTTTAGATTATGATGTAAATATTGTAGCAATTAATTTTGATAGTCATAAGATTAGGCCTGTTTTCACTGTAGTATTTATTTGAATTATGTATTTTATCAGATGAAATTTTTATCTAGTACTGTAATTGCAAGTAAAGCGTATTTTTCGACATCAGTATCCCGACATGCATTGGGACTACGCGTTTTCATTTCACTTTCCAATTATCGCTAAACAAACAGCGGTAAACTCAACAATGCGATCCAGGCTGGAAATAATCATTCTGGAAGTAATAAACCTGTGAGATTTCAAATAAACTTCGTTCAAACAACGCTTTCGAATCTCGGCAGAGTTGCAGCATGCTGATTGAAAAAGCGTCAAGGAGAAAGAAAGCATTATTTAATGGCAGTCTTCTTCAATTATTCTCAATATTCGTCGATCCTCTTGAAGAATTGTGCTGCAAGCAGGCATTTTCTGGAGATTGATGGAATACGAGTCACTGAGGACTGGATCTACGGGACAACATGCCTTCTCTTAGCAATTCCAACCGTAGTCTTAAATGGATTGGTAATACTTTGCATCTTGAAGAATCGTCAACTGAAAACGGTTTCTAATGTGATTCTGGCATTTCTTGCCATTTCAGATCTCCTCACTGGATTACTTGTTCTTCCTCTTTATGGTTATTCAATGTTGACAACGAATGTTGTTGGATGTGGATTAATCTTACCCGCAGTCGCCGTGAGATGTGTCACCTTCATTATGACCGTGCTTGGCTTACTCCTTATTGCAGTCGATCGCTTCTTTGCTATTTTCCATCCATTTTTCTACGTCAAATGGGCAAAGACAAGGCTTATAATAATCTTCCTTGCTATTGCCATGGTGATGTCAATTTGTTTAGGATTGGGTGGCCTATTTACAAGACGAAAACAACTTTTTCGTACGACCTACATGATTCTGATTCCATTTATGTTGGTTGCCAGCGTTTTCGTACACGTCAAATCGTTTCTTTTATCGCAACGAATTCGAGTGCAAGATACAACGAGCTTGAATACATTACACCAGAAATTGAGGAGCAGACAGGTTTCTGTGACGGTCCTGTTGATACTCTGTGCAATGTTAATCACATATTCCCCTTTCGTGACCGCCCGACTGGTTCTAGAGCAGAACATGGTACTACCGAATAATTCGTTGCGAATAATCGTTATTGGATCTGTCGTGCTCGTAATGGCGAACTCTGCCGTCAATCCTTTTATTTACTGCTACAGAATACCATCAATCCGGAATGCAATTTCCTTGCAAATTGGTTGCCACGAAACACGAAAGAGAATAAGGTTCGAGCACGAACACGCTTTGAATCGCAAGACTGCAGAGAACATTAATACATGTAGTTGATATACCGTACACTTTTCAAAAGGAACAGGCGTACAATTAATAAGAAAAATATAACATTGAGGCTCAAAACAACTCAATTTGAGAACACAAGCCGATGGTCAGTAAACATCAGCAAACCAAGTCAAACCCCGGAGTCAAATGCAGCGCAAGTACTCCACAATGCTAGACCAGGCTCATAACGCAACAAATCTTCGGATTCTTCCTTTTGTTCAAGTTGAGTTTACTGTTATACTATCGGAATAAAACTATGCAAGTATCGAAATTGTGTTCAATGCTGTGATATTTTGCCCAACTATTTCCCTCAGATTTCTTTAAATGATATAAAGCAGGCTTACGGTATGATCAACAAGCTAATTATATTCATCAACTTCATCAACTTTATTGAGGAAAATCCGATAAGCCCCTTTACGGGGCTTTTTTTCACGGAGCTCATTACAAAATGACACATGCNTTGTCTAATCGGTTAAGCGGGGGCTAGCTACTGTTCGCATGCGCAATCCCGTAGCTGTTTCATTAATGCGGTTAAGTAAGGCAAGTCAGATGACTCTGTATGGTGTCCATTTAGCCTGCAGTATGGTTGATTAAAAGGCAGGTGGCTGCTACAAGTAAACGTCGCTTAGCGAAGATATTTACGTGATCAATTAGTGCCTGATGCGTGTAGCCTTCCCACTCACAGGTGACCATTTATGCAGATAGTTTCTTATAATTATACCGGCTGCAATCGCTGATCCCAGTGGCTGCAACCTAAACAGCTGCATGCTGGCAATTGATCGCTGGCCCAGATCGTCGCGTGTAGTCACCACGACATAATTTACTGCTAATGGTTAAAAGGCGAATAACAGATCTCTTAACCCTTTGATGCCCACAGTTGTCATTTGGCAACACGAAGTATTAGACCGTTTTGTTTAGCCTCGTTTGGTCGGTTTGGCACCAGAACAATGTCTACATTTTGTAGAAATACAAAGAAGGAGGCTTTCACATTGCACATACAATTCCATATAACATATAATTAACAGATACGTTGCTGGTCCCATGACAGGAAGAGATGGCACAGTTCCAAGGATTACATATGGTCGTTGGTACCAGAGCTCTATGTCGTGAAACACAGAATAGAATATACAAAACAGACGGAGCTGTTAACACGACGAAGTACAGACGGTAAAGAGGATGATACGACTACATATTTTCACGATGACGTGACTACACAATATCGATATTCAGTCTAATACGGCCATGCGTCAGCCACTATACACATTCCCTTGGTGATTGAAAACATATCCAATAGATAACAATGGACCAAGCGCAGTCCCAATGCATGACGGGATGCACTTGCTTTCAGGCACGTGACTTTGAGCTGAAATCTACAATTTTGACAGCCAAGAACAATCCTTGAAATTGACCATCATTGACAAGAGTACGGCTGATTGCGTTTCAAACAAAGCATTTTCTTGGCATCTTCACCTATGGCAGAGGTCAACTCACTTATACACCGACATGCATTGGGATTGCGCATGGCAGATTCATGGAACAGTCCCTCGTGAGACAAACTTCATTTCAGCTTTACATTGGTTGAGTTCTATTTCTCCGCCCTTTTATAATGCGACACATTTTCAACGTTCTCCATATTTTACACCTAATAGCTGATATTGTGAGGCAATAAACAACAGGGTTTATGACCGAATTAAGAATGAAAAGGTAAAATAAATACTTAACGAATCCAAATGCCTCTTGGGTTGTCAAAATCCCCACATGAACAAAACATTGTAAGATTACTGCAGGCGAGTAGCAGATGACCATTGCGAGCAACACAAATAGTACCATACGTCTGATTCTTTTCTCTTTTAATTCCTTCTGTTCGTTGCATCTTTCGTTATTTCTTCGTATATTTCGTGAAAGTAGATATATCCGTAAATTAACGAAGGCACTGAAGCCAAACATAAACAGAGTAAGTATCATTAACGTCAATCTGAAAAACAGCTCGTTTGGTTGTGCTAAGATGGAACCAAACCCAAAACAAACCGATACTATTGCTATCAGCACCATAATCCTTGCCACGTGGTTTCCTCTCTCCAAAGATATATAGTTATATGGATAAAAGACAGCACAGAAGCGATCCAAAGCCACCATGAGCATACCAACAATTGTCATGGCAAAGGCCGATATCCTTAAACCTTTGAAAAGTACAACGACAGTACAATCAACATGTCCTTTCGTTAGTCTCTCATAGCAATAAATAGGTACAACCACTGCACCGACAACGAAGTCAGATAGAGACAAAAACACCAGAGAGAAATTGGCCACTTTCAGCAACGGACGATATTTCAAGATGCAGACAATTACCAAGGCATTTAAAATAGCAGCCCCGATACCCAAAAATAAACAAACCAAAGAAATTATCCGGTCGAAAATATCTGTTTTTCCATCAAAATCCAGAACGAACCTCTCTGTTTTGCAATGCATTAGAAGGATATCGGTATAGTTCGCCATCTCTCAGCTCACATGTGATAGATTCAGATACAGGTTGCTTTCAATCAGGGGTCGGCATCAACGTTCGTGTGATAGTTATGTGCGTCTGTCGAAATAAAAAAGAAATAGTGGTTCGGAAAATCTAAATATCTTCCTGCGAGTACGAATACATTAAATTTTACTATGAGAGAATATACAGAAAGTCTATCGTCTGCTAATGAAATTGCGATTATATAGCATAAAAAATTATTGCAAAATAGCATATTTATCCTCCATGGAAATTACCTCTTGCCGTTATATCCCGCACTTCCTTTCGTTATAAGTCACTGTACGTATAACCTGTCTACCTTTCACTCGGCAATACCTCAATCGCAAGAGTGAGCCTGTCGAAGATATAGATCTGCTGGCAAGGAGGCAGAAAGTCAGATCTTGAATCGATAACAATACACGCAAGCATAGCCGGTGCAAGACAGCTGTTCCATGACAGTGTCGCCGGAATAAAATCCTCTATATGGTAAAATCCGTGTTGTCATGCAAACAACTTGTTCATTTTTAGTCATTTTATTTCCTATAGAGTGTCACGTTCTACAATTAACAACATTGTACTTTTGTACAATAAAAAAATAGAAGTTAGCGAAATTTAGATACGAAAATGATGGAATATAGACGACGGTGTAGTGGTTAACGCGTGGTCAGTGTGAACTCAATGTCGTCATTGCATAGTCACGGTTTTGTAAGGTTATGTAACTGTGGGATAGTTGATGTTTTATTTAAAGTAGATGTAACTCAATATGGATTATTGTAAACATGTATAAATTTAGTTTACATAGTTTTCAATGCTTAAGAAATTATCTAAATTGTATTAGGCATTCTTACCATTATATTGAACAAATAAATATATCCTGTAGTTAACGCTAGCTTAACAATGTTAATGAAATGAAACATTAGAATTTAACGAAATTTTAGATACGAAGATGACGGAATATAGACGGTGTAGTGGTAAACATGTGGTCAGTGTGAACGTGATGTCGTCATTGCATAGTCACGTTATGGCAAGGTTATGTAACAGTGTGATCTTATAAGCATTCTGTTTGCCGTCTGTACTTCGTCGTCTTAACGGCTCGGTCTGTCTTCTTATCTACGCTGTGTCTCACGACATAGAGCTCTGGCATGCACCAAGCCACCAACTACCATATATACTCCTTGGAACTCTACCACTTCTCCCTCTCGTGGGACCAGCAATAATTATGTCTATGAAATATATATGGAATGCAAAAGCCTCCATCCTCGTTTCCTACGACAATTTTCATTAGAAACAGTTTCGAAGAGGATTCAGAGCGTATAGGTTTGCACGAACCAGGCTGGAACCACTCCATGGTTCAGATCCGGATTCTAACAATTACGATCCCGTCCATTATGTGTAATCTGAATATTTTCCCTTGTTAGAAAGAGAAATAATTTTCCTTCTAAATATATGCATTTGATTATAACGTGGAATTTGTACGGAACGACAAACCTGGCCTTCAAATTCTAAAATTTAATTCCTGAGCAAATTTCGTAGCAAAAGATATATTGGCAAGAAGTGAACAGAACTGCATTGGGTCTGTAATATTCGATGCTGATCGGGTTTTAAGGAAAAGATAATTATAAGCATAGATGGCTCTAACTGCGAAGGAGGACTTGTGTCGCTGAGTTTTGTACAGATGATACTCTACACTGTTCGAACAACGAGTGCATATGCACTCTTTACAGGGGTACATGTATACGTCTGTAACCTTTCAAAAAGGGTACAAAATAGGAGAATACCCCTTCTGAAGCTGAGGTACAGAATTTGTACCCTTTATTCTAACACTGTAGGCGCCCTTGTGGGGGTAAAAGTGAACAATAAATTAGCAGCATTATCAATAAGACCGTTAATAACTTCATAGCAAAAGATATCCATTGTGCTCCCAGGCTGAGAACAAGCCTAATACAGTACACGCATTATGACATTCACAAGTTATCAGCATTTCCAGTTTCCCCATGTCCTTATTCCGTGACCTCGTGGAAGAGATGGATTTTGATTAATTCTATTTATTTATTATAGCTAATTATCCATACGCCTTGTGCACGTAAGAATAAACTATTGCAAAGACACAATAACACCCATAAAGAGAGAACAGAAAAGATTATACATCGTCTTTGTATGAAGGCCGAAAATTTTTACTGAAAATGAATATCATACAGATGGTATTTGAACATAAGGAATATATTTCCTCATTCGTATGACATTGTTTTTGATTTTAGTTTATTTGATGATGATTTCGTTGATGGTTTCTTCTGTGGCGTAAGATGTCTCGCACTGCTCTGAGATTACAGGCTGTATCTTTGGTAAGGTCTTTCGAGCATTTAACGATTCCATGACATCATTCACGCAGATGTGTGATGTTCTCCTCTTTCTTTTAATATGTTTAAGCTTGATAGAAATAGCTTTGTCGCTGGCTTTGATTTGTTGCTGAAGATTTGGCAAGTAGCATTCTACTTCTGCTTTGTTTTCTGGAATGTCAACCATGATTGCTTTTGATTGAGCTTCAGCGACAACTTTCAAGGCACTATCTTCCTTCTCAATCTGTGTCTTTGCTGTTTCATTTCCACCATAAACTTCAAGTCGCTTGTTCTTATGCTGCAAAGTAATTTCCTCCTTTCCAAGGCCTTTGAATTCGTCTTTGCCATTGGACGCAGCTTTCGAGATTTCATGTTCAGCCTCCTTGATTCTCTCGAGGCAAGTTTCATTTTGCTCTTCGAGCTCACTAATTAGTCCAATCTTTGATTTGATCTCGATGTGTTGCTGGTGGATTCCTTTTGCCAGTTTAGCTTTCTCTTTTTCGAGCTGTTTGATTGCTCGCAAATGATGGTTGGTCCCGTTTCTCAACCGGTTTCTGGCATTCTTCAACTGTTTCTTGAGAATGGCGTTCTCCTTTCTCGTCAGCTGTAGTTCCATCTCGTTGTTGGCGTATGTCTTCTCGATGGCCTTGAAAACCAAATGATCTGTTCTGAATTCAACCAATTCGATGTCTCTATCGCTTATTTGCTGCTGAAGATCTTCGAGTTTCCTTTTGAATGACAGAGCTTGTTCGTCCAGCATTTCCTGGGTTGTCTTCTTCGTTCGCCTCCAGCACATCCATCTAGAGCCAGCTCTGCTCACCGATGGACGATTGCTCTCTCTAGCCACGTGCTCTTGGGTCATGGCTAACTCTGTTTGGATTGACTTCAACAGCTCCAACTTCTCATCAATCGTCTTTCGCATGGCGTCGATCTTTACACCATATGCTTGCTCTCTCAATTTGTTTTTCGCCTTAAATATCTTCATCTTGACTAACAAGTCATTTTGATTGAAGGCAACTTCATCTTCTCCATCTTCCGTTTGATCAACTGCCGATGGTTTCGGTTGCAAACCTTCTTGTTCGTCTTCTGTATCTGAGTTGGTGTATTCCGTTGAGTCGCCACTTGAGCTCTCAGCCAGCAAATCGTCGTCTTCGGTGACATAGAACAGGCTTCCACTATCGCCTTCTCCAGCATCGCTACGGACGTCTCCGTGGCTGCTCTGTGCCAAATAGCTTGTTACAGCAGCGTCGTCTTCCATCAACGCCTTTCCCGAGGGGATGCAGCACAAGTCCTCTCCCGTATGAGGATAGATGCTGCTGGAATTCAAATAGAACTAAGCTTTACTTGACCAATTTGATCATCGTTTTGAATTGACTTAGCACACACAGGCCGCAGTGAATCTACTAAACTCACGTTGTTTTTCCATTGCAGTCTTCAGTTTGAGTCATCTTCATAACTGTTGCCTGGCTTGTCATTCTCGTTGACTGTCCTCGTAAGCGTGTACGTCGCACACTCAGCAGTATACAAGGTCCTAATGAAGAAGAATGTTACAAGTAGAACGCAATACGCATTTATATAATCAACGTACTCATTTCAATTGGGATATACATTTCAGTTATTGATAAGAAATCTTCGATGATAGTACCACAGATGAATGTACGATGGTTGGTTCTCACCTCTCTTTAGACCTTTCGATGAACAATCTAAATCGCTTTGATGTCTTCACACCAAATAGTCACCAATCGCATCGATCGCAAATCCAATCTCTGTCGACATTCGACGCAAAGTGATTCGGTGAATCGCGCAACGCTCCATTGTGACGTCAGGATTGTATCCTCGTTTTGATAATCCATGTTGGAGTCTGGACGCTACACTTGAATGACTTTGGAAGCCATTAGCACATTGATTGTTGACAAATGACAATATTATGCATCATTCTAGCTATCTTGTATGCTTCATCTTGGGCACCTGCTTTGTTTAACACATGAACGATTGAGTTTTCAGCGTCTTTCAATGTTCTGAAAACGATAGGGTTCGCTGGCCGATTTATGGTCAGCGTCTCTAATTCATTCCAATAGTATACTACCTCTCTCTATATATATATAATGTTTGAAAGACAGGGCGCTGGTCCCGCGACAGGAAGAGATGGCAAAGTTTCAAGGAGTACATATGGTCGTTGAGGCCAGAACTCTATGTCGTGAGACTGAGCTGTTAACACGACGAAGTACAGACAACAAAGAGAGTTATTACAAGATGACACAGCCAAGGACACAGCTACATATTCTTACAATCACGTGACTAAACAATGACGACATCAAGTTCACACTGACCGCGCGTCAGCCACTACACTTCTCTTATAGGTTCCGAGCTTACTGTACATGATTTTTAAAAGGTAAGGTAAATTCATTCATTCATTTTCTCAAGAACCAGGTAGCTTTGTGAATTATTGAAAATATTCCCTTCTTTTGTAATTATAATGATTTAAATTTCATGCTCTTCTCTATTTACACACTTTTTGTCAGCTCTCTTGGAACTGTCTGAAATCTGAGTGTGATTCTGCATGATGAAGATATTATTCACTCACGATCATTCTCGCCCTACTTCGCAGTGTCCAATGTGGTTTAGAGGCTAGTACGTGTGGCTGCCAGCCAAGCGCACCGGGTTCGACTCCCGGGCCAGCCAACACATATATTCGTTGTCATCTGTGGTTTTAATTGTCGAGGGCCCCAAGGGAGACAAGCCATTGGCTTATTGGGCTACCCTCGTTAAATAAATTGACATTCAATCATTCATTCAAAATGATCTATGCCGTGACGTTGCAACTGAATCTCTTGACTGGTATTCCCAAACAGATGATAGCAAAGTAGATTCCCGAATAACTTAAGTCACTACATTCATCCACTAGCAACAACTAAATCAACTTCCAACCATGACTGTTGGAGCAGTTTGCTCTTTATAGATATATCAGTAGTTTTATCAGTTAATAGCTTTTGAAATTATCTACACAGAAAACAGCAACATATTGTTGAGAAATTATTCTTCTTTCAAAACAAGCCTTTAAAACAACAAAATGAGAGAAATTACTTCAATCTTCTAAGAAAATAATTAAGATAATTTTACAGTAGTTAGACTATATACCACAGGAGTTGTGTAAGAAATGTTTGACATTAAAACTTCGTTTTGCCGGCTAGTTTTTTTTGCTAGCGTGTTTTCCCATCCACAGGCAAAATATGTTTTGTTGTTCTAAAATACTGATATAAAATCGAAACAAGTTATTTTGCTTTGTACTTTCGAAGATAGTGTCATCAGATGTTCAGCAGAATGTGTGTCTATGACAACAATATACGGTAGGTGATATGATTACTTTAATTGTACGGCTATATTATTGTCCGTTACGCCGTTGTTCTTCGGTGTATGAGAAATTATGCACAACGACTGTTTCGCTTGATGGTACATCGCCTTTCTGATAGAGGATATTTGCCAGCAATATATAAACGGATTGACAGCCGAATTGGCCATGAGAAATACAAGAGAAGCAAGCATCGTTATCCTTTGTGATTTACCATTTCGACCCAAGGCCATAAGTTGTATCCGTATGACCAAATATGGAGAATAGCATACCACTATTGCACAAAGTATGAGCAACATCATGATTGACACCTGTCTGTTCTTCAATCTTTGTTGATTGACGTTATGAGAATTGGTCTCTTGAGCAATGATTCTTTGTGATAATAGAAGTGACCTCACGTGAATGTATATATTCACGATAAGCATGATGGGAATGAGTGTAAAGTAGGTGTTCCTATGAAGCACTTTGTTGCGTGTTGCCAGCGCACCAAACCCTAAACAAAACGAAGTAAATGAAGCAAAGGATAGGAGTGCTTTCACCCTTTTAGTTGTGGCCCATTCCATGTAGCAAAATGGATGGAAAATGGCAAAGTAGCGATCCATAGCAATCGTAATCAACCCAAGTAGTGTCATCGTAAACACTGAAAACCTCACTCCTGTGGCACTCAGAACGAGAACGCAAGGAACATCATCCTTTGTCAGTAGCATGAAGCTATATACTGGCAAAACAAACAAACCAGTCATGAAATCAGAAAAGGCAAGGAATACCAAAATATAATTAGCAGTAGTTCGTAGATGACGATTCTTCAAGATGCTAATTATCACCAGCGTGTTCATGGAAACAGCTGGGATAGCCAAGGCAACGCACAGTACTCCAATAACCCAATCTTTAGTGCTCCTTATTCCATCAAGTTCGAGAAGCGATTTGCTGCCCGCACAGTTCTCCAACAATATCGAAGTAAAATCAGATTGATTTAATCTATCCATACTTCTTCTTCAGTGCCTCCCAAACTGTCGAATTCCAATACAAAATAATTAGATGTTCATTTGTTCACCTACAATGAAGTAGCAGACGCCTTCATAGGGATTATGATCAACTCGTATATTTCGAATGTTAAACAACCTTACACTTCGTCAAACATTCTACTATTCGTATCTATTAATACCAAAATATACCAGAAAAATTTCTCAATTTAGAATACTATTCTGTCTTGTAATTTGTCAAGTCAAGAAGTCTGTCGATTTGTCCAAATTAAAATGGATTATATCATATATTATGGTTATATGTATGTATGTTTATTTGTCCAGATGGGACAGGAAAATAAAGAAGGGATTTACCCCCGCTTATATACTTCCATTATTGCATGTAAGCAACAGTATAGGTATATATTTTATACAATATACAGTTATAATACAATAGACAGTTACATGACAAATCCGTAGCTTTCAAGCCAGATTAACGTATGAAATATTATAAAAATTATGGTAAATAATATATA
>OFHS01004388.1:0-14161 GCA_900245855.1 Calvadosia cruxmelitensis | reverse complement strand
AGCACTGATACGCTAGTAATAGATAACATTTATTCACATTGTATGTGTTACGCTAGTAAGAAACCATTTAAATATGCAGGATTCCATTCATTGATTCAATTATGGTACGGAAATGCAGAAGTATAGTAATTGCTTTTAAATTTAAGATTACTACGAAAATAACTATGCGAATAATTTTCTTTTTGTACTTTAGGAATAGTTAGACATTTTCTCTACTAGATGCAATTTACCGTTTAATTTACCTAATACGTTTTCGTGAATACCTCTTACAAAGAATTCAGTATATATTCGCCTTAAATTGTTCACGTGTGCAGCCTTCCGCTTTTTAAGTGAGTAGCATAAATACCGAACAAATATAGTGACCTATTTTTATACATCCCTGTGTAATTCATTGTTGGTAATTACCCAGGAAATTGAAGACTTTACGATACACCCGCGGCTGTCATGGCAACGTGCTGGAACGTCACTTAGAGATGTCTCGTGAATACTGAGTAGGATCTTTGGTCACAGATCAAGAGTTCAGAAACAATTTCGGAGCCATCCAGGAAGTGGATCACTTGCCGCATTATTATCGTGAATATTGTATTGATTGTATTGACTGATAGACAGAGATCATAGCAAAACTTTGAAGTGGACAGATCTACATTGGAAATGAAGCGTAGCATAGTCAAGATAACATATTTTACCCTTCACTTGCTTGATAATATTACGGAAATTAACGAAAGATATATATGGAAGAGGGTAAATGATAGATGTCCATGTCGACGATCTGTCTTTATATGCTTGTTTCATTTCTTGAACGATCCGTCAGTAATTGGGTGTGAATATTGTTCAGAACGTACAACAGATATTTCGTAATGCATCTGTTATGTTGTTTTCTGGGCTTTGAGTTTCATTCTAGTAGGTTTTGCGCTTTACGTTTCAGACCGTTTGAAGAGCATCTCAGCGAGCATCGCTGCAAACAAATCGCTGACCTTGTGGCACAATGGCAGGTAAAGAATACTATCCTAAGTGAACACGAATGGTTGTTTGTGCCACGGACTGTGGTTCAAATTCACTCTATTACAGGTATGATGCCGCTACCCGCTCTGGTCACAACCGGAACGTCTCTCTGATCTCACAGAAAAGTAATCGAATGAATCGAGCAGGACGGCTGTGCTTTGATAACAGAGATTTTTAAAGCAACAAGACCAAATGAAAACTTGGTAGCGGAATTCCTTGGGATATTCCATGCTGTACAAAGTAATTACGCTTCCACGTGGAGCGTGTCGTCCACTAAAGATGAAGACGACCATATTGGCGTTAGTTTTAGGATTATTCATACTGGTCGAAAGCAAAGCTTATGAGACGGAAAAAGCAGAATCAAGATGGACTGTACACGAACGTCCGCCAGAGCTTGTTGTTAATGCCGGACCAGAGGGAGTAAAAGTCCAAGCAAAACCATCGAAGTTACAAGTTATTGAATATCCTCACGGTGGAGAGCATGGCGGCTGGGGTGGTGGAGGGCACGGAGGATGGGGTGGTGGTGGACATGGTGGATGGGGTGGAGGTGGAGGTGGAGGTGGAGGTGGGGGATATGGAGGAGGACATGGTGGTGGATGGGGTGGTGGACATGGATTTGGAGGCTTTGGAGGTGGACATGGAGGAGGCTACGGAGGGGGTGGACACGGTGGTGGAGGGTACGGGGGAGGATATGGCGGCGGTGGTGGAGGATATGGCGGTGGAGGTGGAGGATATGGCGGTGGAGGTTGGGGTGGTAGTCATCACGACCACACAACTTATGTTCCATCTCATTCTCCTCCAGTACATGTTGGACCAAATGCACCCCCAATTCACGTTGGTCCTCACGTACCAGCAGTTCACGTTGGACCACACGTGCCAAGCATACACTACGGTACTCATGCTCCACTTTATCACGTTGGACCACATGTCCCGTTCGTTCATATGCCCCCTCCAGTTTCAACTGTTCACGCTGGCCCAATGGGACCAGCAGTGCATGTCTCTTCACCGCCGACTGTATACCATCAGCCTCCACTTGTATTTCACCAACCTCATATCGTTGGTGGTGAATGTTGTGATGATTGGGGTGAGCATGGAGGCGGTCATGGAGGTGGTCATGGGTACGGAGGGGGTCACGGAGGAGGATATGGCGGTGGAGGAGGAGGTGGTGGTGGATATGGAGGCGGACACGGGTTTGGACATGGCTTTGGTGGAGGACATGGCTTTGGGCATGGGTTTGGAGGTGGAGGCGGACATGGATTCGGAGGTGGCCACGGGTATGGTGGTGGTGGTGGTCATGGTGGTGGTTATGGTGGTGGCCACGAAGGAGGATATGGAGGTGGTGGATATGGAGGAGGTGGTGGTGGTGGTGGTGGTGGTCACGGAGGATACTTCAGAAGAAGTGATGTACCATTCGTGGAAACAATTACCAAGAGATCTGATCTGCCATTCCAGCTCTTCAAGAGGCAATTCTATGGATGGCATCCATTCCCAGCTAGTGTTCATGTCGGCCCTCACACACCACCTATCCACATTGGTCCTCATTATCCACCAGTCCACATTGGACCTCATGTTCCGGCTGTTCACATTGGACCGCACGTTCCGTACATCAATATTCCAGCTCACGTTCCAGCGATTCATGTGAGACCTCATGTTCCTGCGGTTCACATCAGTCCACCAGTGCCAATAATCAACGCCGGAAACCACGTTCCAGCAGTCCATGTTACATCTCCTCCAACTGTGTACCATCGACCTCCAATTGTCATCCATCAACCTCACATCGTTCATCCAGGTGCTCATACTGGAACGTACAGTAACTACGGGGGAGGTCACGGAGGAATGGAAGGCGGTCATGGCGGAGAGGAAATGGTAGGCGCTGTCCATGAGTACGGAGGCGGTGGCGGACACGAATATGGTGGTGGACACGAATATGGTGGTGGACACGAGTATGCTGGCGGACACGAGTACGCTGGTGGACACGAGATGGTAGGAGGACAGGAGTTTGGCGAAGGACATGAAACGATGGGTGGTCAAGGTTTTGGAGGTGGTGCCGTGGGTGGTGGTCAGTACTACGGTCATGAATTCGGAGGCGGTGGCGGGTACATGGGAAAACGTGACGTCAATGTGAGACATGGAAAGAACAAGAGAAACGTCCCTACTAATATTGAGTACGCAATAAAGACGAAGCGATCTCTCTTTGGATTGATCAACAGGAAGAAGCGACAGATGCTTGGAGGTAACGGTGATGGTAGTGATTCAGTAATATTTGTTCACCCGGGCGGAGGAACCGGAGGAGCTTCTGCAGCACCAGGAGGTATGCCAGGCACGCCAATGAGTGATCTTAACCCGGGTGGGGGATCCCAACCAAGCTTAGGGGGTGGAATGGAAAACGCATTATCTAGTTCAGCTTTTGCGAAGTCATCGGGATTATCCGGTCTAGGGGCACTTGCCAGTCAATTCAATGGAGCATCAATGGGCGGCAATGGATTTGCTAACAACCAAGGAGGTGGTGGTCAAGGTAGCCCTCTCGCTGGATCGTTATCTGGCGCGCTCGGTGGTGCCGGAGCATTAGGAGGTAACTTAGGCAGCTCATTAGCCGGTAGTATAAACGCAGCCCTTGGTGGATCCATGGGTGGATCCATGGGTGGATCCATGGGTGGTGGTGTCTCTGATCCAATAGGGGCTATGAATATGGGCGGAGGAGGCCAACCAGGCGAAGACAGCAGCTTCTCTTCGGATAGTCCAAACATGAACATAGGAGGTATCCAAGATAGCTATAATAACGAAGTAGGAGGTGGAGGTGGTAGGTCAGAAGAGGGACCAATGAATTTCCAAAGATCCTACATTCCCGACCCTGAAGAGGAAGAGTCGGAAAACGGCTACCGAGAGGCGATTGACTTGAGGTCGACTATTCCACACGAGGAAGATGATAAGAACGAAGACGACGATGGAAGGGAGGATGAATCCGACGATAACGACTACAAAAGTGAACTGACGACGAAGTCAAATATCCCTCGCGACGACGATGAAGATGACGACTCTAATGACAGTCATATTCTCGTTCACAAAGATGTCATTCCACGACCTGAGCGTTGATTTCCGAAGCGGGTCACGGGGATGACCAGCAGGTGAGAAAGACACGAGCAAAATCGTCGACGATGAGGCTTAGTCTAGCGGGAAAGGTTGCGTCACAAAAATCTCTGTTTGTCAAAACAGGCTGTCCCATTGGAATACCACGCAGGAATACCACTCGTGGGTTTGACCATGGCATGGTTTGATCGGGTGTTCAAATTCAAAATTAGGAAAGGTGGCAAGAAACATTCTGGAAAAATATGAATGATCACAGCTTATTGGTGTTGCCTGGCATACCGCATCGCTGGTGGAAGAGACTGTGACTGAATTGACTGACGGGATTGTTGTGACGCAACCTAATACCGACCACATTACAACGTCATATGAGTCACACTAGTATGACGACATACAATTAGACACCGTTAGGACAATTTATCATGCTTTTATTAGCGACACGTGCTTCTTGTCTTTTGAGATGAATATCATTGACATCACAGAAAGCCTTCATCCGAAGACACATTAAGACTTAGACGGTGCACTCTTTTTATTTCGATCAAGAACATTCATTTTCATATTACTTATTTTTATGATCATCATCATCATCGTCTTTATTTAGGGAAGCTATCCTGATAAGCTTTCGCTTGTGTCCCTCTGGGTCCCCAATGTTTTCATAACTCAATTAAGTCACGTTTCTGTCTTGTTAGTCATATTTAATTTCTTGTTCCGAAATGGAAATAATTAATCAATATGCACACAATAAATAATATTTTTTAAAAAGAGAGTCGTCCAAGACAAAATAGTCTTAGCACACTATTGGAAAGTTCACATGCACTTTTACTGTCCACAATCGATCAAAAGTATTTTGAATTGCTCTATCTGTCTACTTTTATTACATAGTATGTTATCATGTTACTTATTCTACATAGCATCTCGTATAATGCTGTCTGCGACTTAAAAAAATTAACTTTATTGTACTTCAAATATCACCATGTTCATAGAACAGAAGTAAACAGTCAATCCATGCATGTAAAGTATTCATAGCAAAGTTGTCTTGGATACTTATCAATTTTGTAAGCAAAATAACAAACTTTTCTCGACCTTTTTGTTTACTTTCTGTCATTCAATTCGGAGTTATGTTTCTTTCTTTTCTAGGAATGTGATCTATTCCAAGTTGTTGGACCTGTACATTACGCTCTAGCAGAGAGACGTGGCAAACCCAGAAAAGATACTGGGCTCAAATTTCAAAGTCTTCATCTAGCTGATAAAAGAAATTGAATCCGTTAATCCCTTGCATCATGTCACGAAGTGTCAACTAAAAACATACAATTGTTATCAAAGACGCAACTTGATCAGTTGGAACTTAGACACAAATTCGTTTAGTTATTTGTCTAGATTGCCAAGGTATGGAACACGCCTTCAAGTTGGCACTGTGAGGATATGGATTGCGGACGATTCATCCCAGATAACATGATGTGCTCCAAAGCAAGAAAACATCTTATCAAACGAACATTGATCATATCAGTAGACAACAAAGCGTATGTAATGACATGAGATAGTTGACAATATCATATGAGATAATAACGCGAGTTTTGCAATTGCAGATTAAATCAAATACTTTTAACATGAATCTATTACGTTTAATTTTGCGTCAAAATTATTGGTCTGCTTGATAATACAAATAGGTTTACAGTGGTAAAGTCAAACCTTTATCAACCCGGCCACCGCTATAGGGCAGCTCGGCACCTGTGCATGAAGGTCACTCTTCGTATCCCCAAAAAGACACTCTCTACAGAAATCAACCTGGACAGAAAGGCACCTGTCTATTAAGGCATTTTCTTCAGGTCCCAAAGGTGGCCATTATAGACAGGTTTAACTGTATTCGCGTACGTTCAGTCTATTTACTACGTTTATTATCAAAGTAAATCCACTATGCGCAGTGTCATGGCATTTTAGCATATAGATGAGTTGACCTCTGCCATGCACAGTTGAAGAGGCCAGAAAAATGCTTTGTTCGCAACGCAATCAGTCGTACTCTTATCAGTCATGGTCAATTTCGAGGATTGTTTTTGACTGTCAAACTTGTCGATTTCAAATCAAAATCATGTGCCAGTAAACAATATAATTTTGTACAAGGACTACGCTTTGTCAATCGAATGAACACATTTCGAATTGAAGAATTCCAGTTTAACACGTAAAATCTATCCAGACCGTGAATATCACTGTTATCTAATCTGCCTGATATTAATCGATGAAGCGCAGTCTTACTGCATTTCGGGACGAGAGGATTTTCACTGATGCACGTGATTTTGAGCTGAGAATCGACAACATTGACAGCCAAGAATAATCTTTGAAATTAAGCATCCAATCCTGGCCACTATAATTTATACGCGAATGTGGCAGAGGTCAACTAACATATATCCAAAGTACGTTGGGAAAATGCGAATTAATTAATTACAATACTATTTTGCACGATCTTTGATTGTTCATTGTTTATCTTTATATCTGTTTCTCTATAATATCATTAACTAATAATTATGTCCTTCGTTCAAAGTGGGCAGATATAAGAACAAGAAAGATAAAAAGGCAACTATATTCTTATGTTTTCCTACATGTAGCAGTCTTCAAATCCACGTTATTTTAGGAAAATAAGCTACACTGTAACATATTTGACAAGAACATTGATGCACAAAATGACTCAAATGCCCGATCAAGTTTATTGCATAAAAAAGTACCAATATGACAGAGAATGAAGACAGATTCATTGCAAACACAATACGATGATAGAGTCTAGACTACAATGTATCATATATGCTTTCAAAATGAAATGGCCTGTGCGGTTTACGTTAGTAAAGGAAACCGCACGAACCCGCGACTTGCTGTACTGTACATTACTGGTAAGCTCAGTCGAACTATACTTCACTCTAACGGACGCACGCTGAAACAGCCGTATAACTACAAATTTTTGAGTTTTATACTGCCAAGATTCAACAATAAATAAGAACAGGATAAGAATATCCTGAGTCTGAAATGTAGGTCGAAAATAAGAATATTTTCAGCCTGAGCCAAATTTTGCATTATTCATCAACGATAGATCATCATCATCATCATCATCATCATCATCATCATCATCATCATCATCATCATCATCATCATCATCATCATCATCATCATCATCATCATCATATATTTATACTCGTATTCTACTGAAGAGGACCAGATGTCATCCACAGTTACCTGCACAGGTACGTTTTACAGAATGACGAACATGAGGTTTAAAAACGTAGGACTAAATTAATAACAACTGTATATACACTACATTTCATCCGCTTTTTTATTTTTTGTTTGTTTGTGTGTTTGCTTTTTGCAACGGTGCAGCTAAGAACAATTCCTTCCAGGTATATGCTTTTCAGCCGAAGTGCTTGAAGCTCTGCCTGCTTGGGGCGGTGAAGAGTTGCGGGTGTGTCCTGTTGAGTGAGTTATGCAGGCGTGCAGCTAGCATGAGAGGAGAGTTCTTGCCTTGTGTACCTTTCAATTTACAGATGTAAAGGATAAGATCAAGAACTGAAACACCTTGCGCGGAAAGAATTGTGTGATTTGATCACATTTTACTACATTTATCACTTATCAGGTCATGCACTTCACCACATATTTATTGTAGCACAATCGTCAAATTCTTGTTGTCAAACGAATGGTATGTATTGTAAATGAATGTGATACAGAATTCAAATTTCTCAATGTGTATTTTATCATCATCATCACCTTCGTTTATTCAGAATTTCTGAAAGGCCATAAGTTTTTTCACAGAGCTGACCCTAGTATTGTGTTACGTTTGTGATCTTAGCTCCAAGAAAATTAGACGTACTGCACCTCTGATATATGATAATGAAGATGATGATAATGATGATCTTGGCGTATTTATGAGCCCTGATTTGAAGTTTTCTCGACATTGTCAAATTATTACACGTAAAGCATACTGCATTTCCAACTATCTAATGAAGTCCTTGCGAGTGAACGATCCTGTACATTTGACTCGTGCATTTACAACCCATGTTCGTCCAATACTGGATTATGCGTCTCAGATGTATTCACCATCTCTACAGAAGGACATCATGAGTTGAGAAAGTGCAAAGAAGGTTTACGAAAAAGATTTTTCAACGTTGCTTGATGGTAGTTCACCTTCCTACGAGGAGCGTCTCAAGCAGTTGGATCTGCAATCGCTAGAAAAACGACGTTGTCACGCAGATTTATGTATGTTTTACAAGATTATAAACGGCTACGTTAACATTGAGCTCCCCGGCACCGGACTTCAAATCATTACCCTCAAGGACTCGTGGAAACTCAAAGCGATTTCACGTAGAGACCGCTACATTGAACACCAGACATTATTATTTTTTTAACCGTGTCGTCCGCCTTTGGAACTCGCTTTCGGAAGATGTCGTGTCCTCCCCATCACTTAGATTATTTAAATTGAAAGTTATATCTGAATTAATGTAATGAAATATCATGCCAAAAGTGGCATTTCCCCACTTCAGATTTTTGGCAACTTTTAGTATGTTAATTATACATGCCCTTAGGGTTAGATAACGCCAAAATAGCTTCTGTTGCAATTTGTTCAATTCTGTTGCAAAATGTTCTAGGTCAAAACATAGAATGACTAGACTAATAGTATTTGATATGTTTGTAATCCGTATAGTATAAGTGCACATTTAATGGTGCCTTCTATGCGTGTATTCTTGATTGAATAGAGGCACATGAATGATGATGATGATGATGTCTAATGGAATTAATTACTACTAATTTACAACTACTTTTAAAATAGTTTTTGTTATTGATTCTAAGCATTCATTAGAGGACTTTGTTGATAAAATTTATTAAAATTGCAAAAATTCCAAATTCATCAGCGTTATTTTTATAGATGTTATTCCTAAAAAGTATATACGTTTTTCCATTTGTTAAAATACTCAAAGCCTCTAGCTGTCATCCAAAGTTTGTGCAGCAAAAGCGACTCATTTTGGGAATAGTTTTCGGGTCTTCCCCATTACCAAGGCATCCCCTTTTGATTGTTCGCATGGCACTATGGGATATGTCACCATTTCGTTGCTTTCAAATACAAACCTGTCGCTTTACATTGGTTGTCAGCGCTCTCTCTTGTCTCTATTTCAGCTGCTTTTTATCACATCAAAACCCACTGTTAGTGGGCCAAAATCCATCCTGCTGACCGGAATATAATTTTATAGGAGATATGGATAGGATGTACTTGGAGCAAGAAGGAACAGGGTTAGTTGAGTTTGCTTATTTTGCTTCCAGCGTTCGTCTTCAAAACTCTTCTTCTGTATTGTGTCTCTGATTGCTCTTTGCAGTTATCTGTCCTATCTGCGCTGTTATGTCAAATTTGATATTTGATTTAACTGTCTTACCGCTGTTTTGTCGATAGGTCTGGAGGCCCGCCTGGAAGGTGAGACTTACTAGAATATTGTGAGTCAGTGCTAATTAATTTGATCCCGTTCACCATTCTCTGCCGCGGAGTAGGTCGTCTTTCTTGCTCCCGAAAAGCAGCGTTGTTATGTTTACTGAGGTTTCAATCCACGTAATATATTGTTGAATCGATGCGTAAATAATTGTTGGTTAAATTTGACTGATGAGGACTGAGGCTAACCCGAAACGATTTGAAAAGTATTGTTAACCACTCTCTGGCCTCACTGCAAATTCATTTTCCTTGCGCTCAGTTTGATGCTCGAAATCAGCTACTGAACGCTTCCTTTGCTAAGCTATTCAAGTTTGTAAACACAGGACTAGGCTGTTGGCAGCTTTCAAGCAAAATTTGCAGTGTTCAAATTTGCCTGGTATAATTATTGTTGTTGACACGTTCTTCATTGTTTTGAAAATGACCCAAAATCTGTCGAATCCTGCACCGCCATTTAAAATGGGCTAACACAGAACGCGGAGGTAACCTTTAGCTTTCCCGTTCAGGCAACAAGTTTTCCTTCGATGCAATTACCTAGCTTCGATATCAATAATTTCAAGAGTTGCTACGCGTCTTGTTCATGTTGTCAAGCAAATTCTGTTGTTGTCGCATTGCCACAGCAACCGACAGCTTCTGCACCTCTCAGATTTGACGTTTCTCGCTCCTCGTGTTGTAGACCGAACGAAAATTCACATCTCATCACATTCTGTGGTTTTTGCTGTGATGCAGCTTACATCTGTTCTCAGCTTGCTGGCTGCAGTGTTAAACTTTTCCTGTATGTGCCGATTGGGTCAACATTGTCTTGTTTCATCTTTGACTTTGTGGACTGTAGGCCATTGTGCAAGCGGCACGCGCGTTTCACAGTCTGCAGACGTGTCAAATACCACGGCACGTTATCATTTCATCTTCTCATTTTGTTCACTCGTTTTCATCGACTTTTGAAAATTGCCCCAAACGATGATTTCGACGCGACAAACAAACATGGATTGTGGTCTCCATGGCAACCAACGTGAGCCATGCGGTTTCAAAACAAGCAATATCATTACGATTTCTGCTGTCGTTTCGCACGATAGCAGAAAAGTGGATATATATTGATACATTTCGATGTACTCTGAAAACAGCATTTCATTCTAGTAACTGCCTTTGTGTTTATTAGGTCAGTTCCTTAGTGGGGAGACTATCTGAGGGCTAACATTCTAATAACATTCCTTTCTATAAACTTTCTGAATAAGATTCTATTGTGAATAAGATTCTTTTCTACAACCAGAAAATGTGTTTTGTTTCACTTGCTAGGGGGAAAACCAAGTTAGTATCATTATTTTAATATATGAAAGTCCACCGTTGGCCTACCCTTTTTCCCTGTAAAAACCTACTGTTGATTTCAAACGCTTGTATTCTAGGAACTAATATTTTGTCTTGTAACTGGGCAAGTTGTTGCCGGTGCTATTCGTCAGGTCATCATTCTTTGCATGTGCAAAATAATAAACCCCGTAGAAAGAAAATACAACGTGGTCCTTAGGAATCGATATGCGGACCTTCAATTTGATTCCTGTGAGGGAATCTGCTGCACCACAACGCTGCTACGGAAAGTAAACGAAAACAGTTCATAGCATATCATAATTTGTACCTTATGCTCCACGCAGTTTGAAAATTAAGAGGGTGAGGGTCACTCGTGTGTGGCCCGTATGTGACATTATAAATCCTCCTCCCCTTTTTCATTTAACCTCGTTTTATCTGTAACTTTGAATCAACACTTGTGTAGGCCTACTGGCTACTTCGGTGCCAGATACAGCAATATTGGACTGTTCCTTGATGGACAATAATCTGCAGAGTATGACCAGGCGCAATTAATGTTGAACAGAGAGCTGATTAATTAACGATAACGGCAATGCATATACTACATGAAGAAGAGGTTAACATGAATGCGAGGCTGCACTCGGGTGCAGGACACTTGTTGTCTGTTAATCTTGTTTCTGTGTTTGTATGCATGGTTTTTGCAACTGAGACTGTTTCTTTCTACTTTATGATCTCATTTTCATATAAATTTATTGCGCTTGTTTAGTTTCTCCTTCTCTTAACTTCGTTCATTCTCTGTAAATTACGTGACACCCGTCAATTGATTCCGAGTTTCCGACCTTGCCCAAATGATTTGTATAATTATGTTCTCTGTATAATTGCTTTGATTTGTGAAATTATATTCAGATTTACTGTCGGTGACTCAACCGTTGTGTTCTCTTGGCATTCCTGCATATCGAAACCACAATAAAGCAATTTTTTCTAGCATGAGAATTTATGAAAGTGCCTATGCGGCCTTTGTGATCTCAGTGAAATCCTTGTACAGAAATCTTCACTAATCATGGCAATACCAAATTACCAATCATTGTTAGAGTTGGAGCTCCGTCTTCTATTTCTAATATTTTTTAAAACCTGCATATGGAAGGTCACATGTGAGCAATATACCCCACGGCTTGCATAGATACTTTAAGCGACAGCAACTGTATTACCAGTTGAGTAGGATCCTCTCTGTTGATGCTGGTAGTATATAGATCTTTCTTGTTTTTTGTTTGTTTCAGTATTATGGATGAAGATGAGTTTCATGCGGCCAACTCATCCAATATTCGCCAACACAAACTTGAGGCCATGGTAATTCTACATGACTGATTGCTGACACTTTACGGCTAGCCCTACATGATGCTCATATAGACCTGGAAATAGATCCACTTCTATTAGTTTGCATGTTGGTACCGTATGTTGCCTTGAATTGGGGTATCTAGGAATGCTGTTCACCCACTGAAATGTGATTTAAATATTCGTACATAGCCGCTTCAATTTGATTCGAATTATCCTTACTTTTAGTTCAGGCACTTAACAAAGAAGAAGAATTAGTCTTAGGAATTAGTCATGTTTTGCACTAAAATTTCCCTTTAAAGACAGCAGAATACAAAGAATAGGCACGTGTTCTCGTATATTTCCTTGTTTCTCTCCAAAAATGCTGCTCGTCTCTCTGTTGGTATGTAGCCTGGGCATCAGGTGACTTATCTAGGGATGAACTAAATTATTGTGTGTTGTCTTTTCTTCCTGCAATGTTGTGTTTCTCTGTTGTGTGGAGTTGTGGCACAGATTCTGGGTCTAATTTCTTTTGTTTCATAACAATGGAATGCTTTGCACAAGGTGCCATTTGAATCGATGGTTTGAGATTACAATGTTTCAAGCGTCACTTCATTTTGCTTAGATTTTGCCTCATTCTAGCAGGATTGGAATGCTTGTGCTTTCTGAGAAGACATTGTCTTAGGACAACTTTTTACATTATCGAACCTCTGTTGGGCTTCCTAATTTTGATTTTTGAACCCTTTCTTTGGCTTTCGTATTCGGACTGGGGCGACTGTTATCCGAGCGGCCGAGCTTGGCTGTTGCTGAAATTCACAACACGCTGATAGCATTCTCATCCGTATTTACTCATCAATCTCCTCAGATATGAAATGATAACGAAAAAAAAAATGAAAAGATAAAAAATAAAATAAAAAATAAAAAAATGAAATGCTAAAATATCCAAAAGATGCATTTCAAGCTTATCCAGAGAAAACAACAAATTTAATCAGTCAAAATGATCAAAAGAAGTTCGTTGGTTGCTATATGAACCTTTAAAGCTCTGTTTGAATAATAAATCTTACAGGTGAAAGTAACACCTGTGGGTGGAATATGATGAATGATGAATCATTCTAATGAATATCTGTGATTAATAAAGATTTCTCTACAAGCCTGTGGGGATTTAATTTGTTTTTTTAAAAAAGCCCACTTTGTAACTTGTTAATTGGAAATGCCAGAATAAATACTTCACTTGTTTTAGAATGGATTTGGTATTGTATTAAATTTTTATTCATGTGAAAATCTATGTAATGGGGTTGAATTTCGACTACGCTGGAGAAAATGTTAACACCTGACACCTGATTAAATAATTGTTGCAGTGTACGTAATCTGTCTCTCTGATGGTTGCTTTGTATCTCTGTTGTATTCAGTGCACATATTGATACATTGCATTGTCACTTCCGCGTAATTTACTAACTACTATCTTGTTTTATCTAGACACGGTTACACGAAGAAAAACAACGGCAGAAACGGGGCGTTCCAGGTAAACTTACAGCTGCATAAAAGGCTGAGTTTAGCCTTTGGAATACAGATTTATATAGTTAGTCCTAGAATCGATATTCCCATTTAAGATTGCTTTGTGAAAATCAGACCTACTTTTACCCCTTTTCCATGGTGCGGTAGTTTAGCGCGCTAGAAGCGCGACACTTCTACCGCGCTTCTAGCGCGACAAGGGCCCGGTTTTCCATGTACAAGAGATCGTTTGAGGTTTAATATTTCCGGTTGTCTGCCGGCTATTTTTGGAGGTCACGATCAGCGTAACCAGTGGCAACTGCATCCATAACAGCCTGTTCCAGGACAGATACCACTCAAATTGTGTGTTTTTTTACGACAAATTCCACTGCAATGAGAACGTTTCTCATCCCTGTTATCTTCACCTTGAATATGATAGAGTCACTTGTGTATAAGGTGCAATTATTTCAACCTGGGAATAATTTGGGCAATGAAACGCAACCTTCGATCAGAAAAACTTGAGCAACT
>OFHS01004387.1:0-14163 GCA_900245855.1 Calvadosia cruxmelitensis | reverse complement strand
GCTAAAACAGTCTTTAAATAAATAAATAAATAAATACTAATTTAGGTTGAAAATGTGCTGTTTGACCTCGTGCAGAATTCCTTAAAACAGTTTTACATAAATTGCCGGGCAGGGGGTTAAAAAGTTTGGCAGCAAGGTCTCGAAAGGTCATTTTCCTTAGGTCCCAAAGGTGACAATTATAGACAGGCTTTACTGTACTCACCTTTTCGATTTCCTGTAGGAATCCAATTCAACAAAGTGGGGATGTAGTTGCTTTGAGAATCTGGATGTGACACTTCGCATGATGCCTGGGTGTTGTGGGATTGTGAAGGAAATGAGACCTATTTGTGCAGTTGAAGTCCGTGCTGTAAACACATCGTTGCTCTTCTTTGAAGAGTACAACATGTGGCTTTTAGACAGATTGCAATGTAGGATTGCCCTGCAGCAAGAAAGCGACGTTTTGTTAAAGCACTGCGAAACTAAGATCTGACCTCGATAAGTGTTGACCTTTTTATTCGCACAACACGTTGCCAGAAACAGAACACTCTAGGCAAGCCGTATTCGATCGTTGCAAATAAATGATGATGACGGCCGTAACCATGATGTGACAATACTGTTTTTCCACATACTTATATTGATACATAGATACACACACATATGCATACATTTTATTTTCATACATGCATGATCGACATACTCGAACAAAAAAGCACTTATGGGCATCATCAACTGTGTGATATTGACCAATGTGTAAATCCATTGATTTTAATATTTACCGGTAATATATTTTATTTCAGCCATGCAAATATGGTTGAAAACGTGACAGAAATAATATTTCTATATGCAGATGTTTTAGGTACAAAGGAGGCGAGGGAACATTGGATATCCAGTATAACATAAGTACAAAGGACACAATCATGAATTCACACTGCTGCAAAAGCAATACTTAGAAACGAAATAATCAACAAAGATATAATTCTAGGCACAAACTGCAGAGACAAATGGAGCAGGTTTGTAAACTTACTGTTGATGAGTCCGGGCTGACTCGCGTAGGTTGACATCAAAGCTTTGAAGATGAGCCGACAAGGACATGGTTTTCATGGCACCTGAAACAAACACCTTGTCAATCATGCATGCAAGATTTACGATGAAAACAAAACAAAATTGTATCCCAACAACAGACACTGTGACTCCAAAAAGGCTTAAAAACCATGTGAAAACCATATCCATGTGAAAGGGGATCACCTTCCTAAAAACAAAGTGCAGTAACCAACACAATGCAGAAAAGTGTGTGAAAAAGCATGTGAATTTGAAGAAAGAATGAAAAGAATAAAGTCTGAAAAGTGCCTATTTCACATGGTTTTCAGACAATTTCGCGGATTGTTCTTGGCTGTCAAATTGTCGATTTCAACTCAAATCAGATGCCAGAAAAATTGCATCCCGACATGCATTAGGACGGCGCTCCTCTTCAATAGTGCATAGTAATTGGCAATTTAGGTACTAGTATAAATGAGCAGTAAAAATAGTACAGACGAAGCACGTGAACATTCCATACCTTCACTGCTTGGTTGTGAAGACTTTTTCAGACTTTCGCGTTGAACAATTGAAGATGTCAAGTCCTTCACTTCCCCCTCTAAGCTTAATCCACCTACACTGCCATGCAAAACTGCCTGTTTGAGAACAACGACAACACAGAGACTATTAAGCTGTTCCACTTTGGGAATTAACAGGCCTGCTGAGGTCGCCTTTGAGTCATCAAGATGTGGAGTAGCGCTATTCCATGGCACTGCTCCATCTTCTTCATCCAATATGGTGATCTTCACTTCCCGCTTCTTGGCACCTCGCTTTGCACGGCTTCCCTCTGAGATTGACAAAAGAACATCTTAAGCATTTGGTGACAAAATACCAACTAAACGAATTAGATATCATCTGGCATGTCATCTTTTCAACAAAGGGGATAGTTACTTGACATTACAGTTTCAAACAAGGAATCAAGCAGACCAGCTATTAATTCCACCGCAACGTCACTACGACCACCAAAAGTGTAATACATCCAAGACTAACTAGTTGGTATCACAAGCAATCTACTGCTGGAAGAAAGTCGACTGTCATGTAATAAAATAAGATTTAGGCAAGGCTAAGTTAAAATCCTGGTGTCTGCTAGCATGATGGTCAAAATCAAGCCTAGCCTCAATACTGCACAGAGAATAGCATAACTATGTCATCTGACAATATTGGCCTTCAATCAATCCCATAGTCATGTGTATGACTTAGGTAGTTGAGGGAGAGCATCGATTCTGCGTTGCTGCTGTTGTTGACACCTTCCAATTGACATCTGCCTTTGCAAAAGTAGGGCATATGCTAAAAGTCGCAATCATTATTATGGCTCGCAACTCAATAAATGTCTGGGATAAAAGGATATGTGGTGTGGTAAGCCTTAAAATTAATGTCACTATAGCACAAGCTCCTCATGTCGATTTTCCCAAGTAAAATGCTTCCTTATAAGTCGATTTTGCAGATATATCTAACTTAAGAATGCAGTATTGTATTTTGCAAAGTTGGGATTCCATAAATGTGTAAGGCTTCAACAGATTTTACATATTTTGATTTGCACAAAGTTCATTGTATAGCCATGGTTAGCCCATGCATCACCATACTGTACCTTTCGGCAGGGGAATAACCTTGGGTTCAATGTAGGCTTTCCCATAAGAGGGCAGAGTTTTGTACAAATTCAAGACATTGTACATGGTCTTCCAGCTTTTCTGAGCGAAGGAGGTAAATCCTGCAGGACCGTCAATGTCATCGACTCCAAGTCTTTCCTCTGGTTCTTCGGAAATGGCAAGTTTTCTAAGCTTCTCCAGACGCGCAGCAAACTTCCTTTCGTTAACAATTGAACTTGATGTCTCCACAACTTGAGTCAACAATCGTATACTTGCAATGTTAAATTTCTGTGTCACGCATCCGATGTTGACTACAGCATTGGTCTTCTGCTTAAAAGGCGGCTTGAGAAATGGACGTGGCTGCAAAAGACTGTTCTGCACCTGGCATATGTCAGAACATTTTGACGAAACCAACCCAACACTAAAATTGTCCACGGCAAACGCTGCTAACGTCCTTGGTGACGTAGAAGCAGCACTCGCTTTCCCAAGTCTTGTGATTACAGAGACTTCTGATGAATCAATCAAGTGAATGAAAAATGATTTCAAATCAAATTGGTAACGATCAGATGCAGATGACTGCTGTTTGGAGGATCGGTACTTTTGCAAGTTTACAGCATTGAAGAGAGCAGCGAAGACACTACTGGCTTCTGCCAACTGTTTTCCGCTTGTTGGTACACTGACCATTGGCAGTGACGAGCGGAGCAGCTCTGCCATTTGATTCAGCCCACTTGTTGCTGCTTTAAAGAATATAGAAAGGAAATATGAAAACATTAATACAGTCAAAACTTTTAGCGTCCTCCTCTATAGAGAAGCCACCTGTGTATAAAGGCCACTCTTCATAACCTCAAAATGACACTTTCCATAGAAATCAACCTGCACAAAAAGGCCACCTGCCTATAACAGCCATTTTCCTCGGGTCCCAAAGGTGACCAATATAGACAGGTTTCACTGTACAGCTGTTTCAATTTCTGCAGACACACATGTCGCTATTTCGATGGAACAGGCACATGCCTACAATCCAAAACTAATCTCCACAAGCAGGTGTAAACGTTATGGATTAAAAGCACTTGGAACATATATGACGTTTCCTTCTTCTTGGAGATGAGATTAAGAAGTGAGCAACAAGCCATATAATATTGCAGCTTCAAAACAAGTATACAGTCAAACCTGTATTAGCGGTCATCTCTATCAAGAAGCCACCTGTGTATAAAGGAAACCTTTCATAACCCAAAAATGACATTTTCTATAGAAATCAACCTGGACAGAAGAGCCACTTGTCTATAAAGGTCACATCCTCAGGTCCCAAAGGTGACCATTACAGACAGGTTTCATTTTACTTGAACAGCTACTACAGTACTTACATCGATCAGCATCAGAGGGCCCTGGTTTACTTGTGTCGCGTCTTGTGGTGCTATCTGTTGGCGTTCGTGCTGGACTGACACTGCGTGACATCATCTGATACAAACTGTCCTTTCCATCATCTATGATGTGGGCACTTGCTTTTGATTCCTTCCGCCGTAGAAGGTTATCTGATTCACTTTCAGAGATTTCGCTGGTGCTGTTGTTCGTAGGAGACAATGAATTCTTCCTACCAGAATGATCAACTTGTTCAACTTGGCTGACAACAAGATCTGCTGGTTTACTGCCGGAATCCAGTTCTGCATGATTGAAATCTGGATTGTAGATTTTTTCTTTCAATGGAACAGCATTATCCCCTTCGTCAACATTCTCTTTCAGTGGATCACGCATCAAAAATGCCAGATCCTTCTGTGTTAGGATGCCACGTCCAACTACGTGCTTTTTGTTGGATGTCAGTCGCTTAGAATGAAACATAGTCTCATTGGTTTCTGCGCCAATGATGACACATTTCCATTGCCTGGCCAAGGCATCGATACCTTGAAATAAAAAAATAACGAAAGTTTTAGGAAAAGTTTGCCGGAAATAGAGGATACCACAGTAGAACTAATAAAACATAAAGCAGTAGAGCTAAAAGAATATAAAGTTGCAGCAGCCAATCTGTCACGGCTATTTGATATCTCTTCCGCAATTGTTTAGCTTCATTTCCATAGCTAAAAGGTTTGCCTTTTGCAGAAAATTGAAAGTGCGCTGCTTTGGTTGTCACAGGCACAGCAGTCCCTTGCGTTGGATCGAAAAATTGACTTAGATTTATTGAATTGTGATTAGATTTCAGCACGACATCTGCCACTGCATCAGCGGTGTTGTTCTAGTTGTGTGTAAAATGTGTTACAGTAGACTCCGCTTAATTGAACTGCAATGGTAACCGAACAAGCTACAGTATTGGACCAAACATGACAAGACAGAATAATTTCACCACAATATTCGACCTCTGGATAATTGGTCATGTCGCTTACTTGGTCCAAATGACTCTCTATATGCGGCCCATTTAAGTGGAGTTGACTGTGCCAGACTTCAGAATCCAGTCAATGTTATACCATGCCCGACAAATCAATGGCAATGGTCTCGACGTGACAGCAGAGCAAATGCAGACTATATAAGTACGGGCTACTAATGAAGGTCAAATATCGAGAAGTGGAAGTTGCTTGGATATGTCATGAGATCAGATCATACCTTGCTCAATGGTGCCTGCTTGGGGAATGTTACCGTCCTGTAGTGAGGAGATCAATTTCGCCAATCTGCTGCCCATGACATGCCGACGCAACACATAAATTAATTGACCAGAATACTCTTCTTGGAGAAAGTATGACTCTGGTGTTGCCTTGGAGGTGATATTGTGCTGAAATTATCAAAACGGCATAAAGAGCTATGACGTCATGCCAAATATTGTAAAACAGCAGGCGAAAATCACTCCTAATTTGGTAGACACACCATGAATTTCACATCTCAGTCAAACAGATTGTGAGAAACTGAACTAACGTTTTATAACATTGTATTCAAATGTACATGACCAGCAATATCAAAACAATATCAAACGGCTTCATGGCCTAGTGGCAGGAACGCTGGCTTTTGTACCCCGGGTACGGGGTTCGAATCCCAGCCGGACCTGCAGCTTGGACCATGTTGCTGCCCTGGTGGCGAGGGGCTTAATGTAACGCGCCGTGCTGCACAATTATCATCAGTGCAGAGGTGGTTCGAAACGTCCAACTAAGAGTTCTAGACAAGGGAGCCAGCCCTCGCAACAAGGGTGGTGGAACTCGTAAAATCCCCCTACGTACCTCCACCATTCATCCAAAAAAGTGTCTGTCTCCGTGTGTGGCAGTTTAAAAAAAACAGCAATATCTGGCACAGAGCTACCATTGAGGTATGTTTAACAGAATCCCAAGTAACAAAAATGTATGCTACTGTTCAAAATTTAAATGCCATGGACAACCTAACAAAGGGATTACATTACGAAATATCAGACTTGCGAATAAACCTATTAAAAATCAACTGCGTAAGGACATTAAGATGACATAATGGTTTGTTTGGGAAGAGATACAATGAATCTATCTGCAGCTTCAGAATTATTCACGATCCTCTTCAAGTGACGCCATATTTGATATCTATCTAAGTTAGGTTTCCTTGTCTAAGTTCTCAAATCAAATTGGAAAGTATAACATGCAATTAAGATCTTATCGGACTGGATTAAAACATTTCCATATTATAAGGGTCACATCCATTTATATTATGGAACCACCTAGCTAAATCATACGTCACAGAACTGAACAAAATAAAAGCCGCCTATAGAGCCAACAACTGGGATATTAACACATGGGAAATTATGTGGGATGTAGCAAAGACTGAGACCAATAGAGACAGACAGTAATACGGATCGTCACAGCTGATGTCGTTGAGCTAAATGACTATAAGTGGTAAAAGCTATTATGGAACTAAAAAGCAATCTAAGTCGGATCTTTATTAACTCATAATCTGGCTCTCCATTATTCTGTTTGCTGTCAATAGGAAATATGCGCTAAAATACCTACAGGATTGTCCATAATGCTGGAAATTCGTTCTGTGGAACGATGTTATTTTCTATTGCTAACTACGAGAATATTTCCCAAGAAGAGGAGACTAGTTATTTTTCTCAAGGCCATATTGTGTCGATTGGCCACGTTCTGTAGTGCAGAGGAATGTTATCCTCAATCACTGCACAATGTAGATCGCATCCCTTCCACCATCAGGAAGTAGCAAGAGCATGCAGACACTGTAACTTTTTTGGCGTGGTTTGGAACGATTGCAATGCCTGTGACACCTGGTTCTTAACCGTAACGTTCTTAAGTCTATCTGTCGGTCTTTACTTATGAATAAGAGAAACGGCTTATTTAAAAGACAATCAACAATTATACATACATTGTGCTACTGTATCTGTCTTTTGTCTTGCAATGGGGGATTGCTCTATGGTTGATATGCACCGATATAGTATGCGTTCTTATTGACGCAGTCTATCTCCTTTGATTATATCTTAACAAACCATGATGTCTTTGTACAAATGCACATTGTGGTAGCGCATTGACAACCAACTTTGCAGCAGTCATTTCGTCCATTTGTAGATGGGTTGCAATAACGAGCTTCGCAACCAGAAGAATATTCAGAAAGACATCTTGCAACTATTAAAACATTCTCTCACCTTCTTCAACAAACGACCAGGCTCAGGCAATGCCTGGCTCATGCAGCATGCAAGGACGGTTGAACGCCACGCCTTGTAATTTCGCCATGCTGAACCGACAGTATGAGAGGCATCGACTGAANAGCTGATATCCAAGAGGCAATGGAAGGTGCCAATGTAGTGACAATGTTGATGTTATCATCGATGCACTCTTGCATTGGACGCAGTCGTGTTGGTGTCGCTGTGTTCAACCACACATCCTGGATAGTCACCTTGACCTCTGAATTTGATGACATTTCAACGCGCCTTGCAGAGCCTACTCCTGAGCCAGCGGGGGAACACGGTTCTTGCTCGGTCACGTGAACTGATTTTCTTTGTTGAGGCTCAGTTGATTTATCAGAAAACACTTCTTCCTTGACATCGGCCAGGAGAGGGGTATGACTGTCATCAATGGCTTTCAAGTCAGTCACATCGGGTTCGTCAATACTGCTTAAATGTCGATAAAACAATGGATTTTGGTATTCATATGATTTTGTACGAGCAAAACGTTCTGATGCTTTGCCAGCTGAGAGCAGTGAATGACCTGAAGTGACACTTGTTGATTTTCTTGGCAATGGCACTTTGCCCAATGAATCAGTGGCCATTCGTGAGACTTTAATTCCACTTGTGCATCCTTCGAGTACAATCAATCCTATTGGATCACTAGTACGAGGCTCAATCAACGACAAATCGTCCATGTCCACGACTTCACCTTGCATCACAGAAAAGCCAACAGTACTCTTACTAGGAGGAATCGCAGTGTGGCCTTCTTTGGGCATGCTAGGAGAAAGCAAGCGCTGAATTTGAAACTCAAGCTTGCTGCTCTCAACTGAAAATCCAATACTATCGGCATTCCTTGCCTGCGATTGCCACAGGACACTAGTGTCATCATCACGAGACAAACTCTTTTGTAGAAACGACAATTTAGCATCAAACAGTGGACCATTTGTACCATCTGTTGTTAACTGAAACTTGGTGTCTACCAGCCGTGCACTGAGAACTGCCTTACATGTTGAATCTGACCGACTTGAGCTCCTACGACTGTCAGAATGAGCTGAAGATGAACCATGTTCTGATGATAGGGATCCATCATCCAACAGCTGGAACATAACACAGTTGATTTGAGGAATCTCAGCTAGCACGCAAGTTGCGACACTTGGGAAATGTTTCTCAACAAGCTTTGAATTTCCATTCCATTGTTGCAGTTCTGACAATGCTTGGTATTTGAGGTATTCTTGTTTTGACGATGAAATGCAAGATAAATGTAGCGAGTCAACAATGTAGGCGGGATGCTGGTGAAAGCGTTGATTGAGAAGGCTTTGACTGTACCTGTGAAGATAAGCAAGTTTGAATCGCAGTTCACAGCATCAACAGTGCCAAAATCAAAGTCTTGAGTCAAACAATGAACTACAACTCTTCAGAAAAAAATTATGTTTAATGTGCTTAATGCCAGGACTATATGTAATTCGTTTAAATCAGGTTAAGTAATTCATAAAATTTAATAATTTAGTAGCGATACGACATCTCTAATCNCTAACCAAGACAAAAGGGGCCAGAAGGACGATTTAAAGAAAGAACAAATGTAAACATTGTAATTGTAGTAGAATAATACGATATGAAAGTAACAATGAAGAACTGAATAAGCAGAGGCTATGAAAGGCAAAGAAGAAGAAAAAACAATAACTGACAGGTTTGGAAGGTATGGGCAGCGTATATAGGAAAAACAAGCAGCAAGTCATAGGAAAACATGCTGCTATGCAATCTGGTCAATCTGGATATCCAAAAAAGTGGATTGAACAGGTACTTTTATTGGATTAGGAAAATATTGGGTTTAAAAGGAATCCAATAACGAAAAGGACAGAAGAAAATGTAACTCGTTACTTCTGTAAAGAGTAAACCGATGAATTAGATTTGACTTTATTATAAATAATAATAATACAATTTATAAAGCGCTCTAACTATAAATATTCTAAAGCGCTGATAAGAATTATGATAAAAGGGGACATGGTAGACCTACAATACATACATTAAAAATTAAAAGCACTAAAGATCGTATGCTAACTTAAAGGATACATTTTCAAGCTGCGTTTAAAACATGGCAACGTTGGAGACCTGCTGATAGGCGCGGGGAGAGAGTTCCAAAGTTCATGCATCGCTGTGGAGAAAGCCCGACCGCCGAATGTTTTTCTACGACTACGAGGTACCAACAGCAGTTCACTATCAGCTGATCGTAGACAGCGTTGTGGGTTGACGCTAAGACGTAACAGGCATGACAAGTATGCTGGAGCCTGATCATGCAGAGATTTGTACGTCAGGAGAAGAAGCTTGTAGGCGACATATTTCTTGATAGCTAACCAGTGAAGATCGATCAGCGATGGAGTGATGTGGTCGAACTTCGGTACAAGGCTTATGACTCTTGCAGCAGCATTTAGCACACTTTGCAGTCGGTCCATCTGTTACTTCGATGAAAATGTAAAAAATTGAAGGATGGCTCAGCTGCAAACCGGACAAGTAAAAGTTAAATACACTCAGTACAATGCCATGCATATTGTAACCCGTCCTGTCTGCTGTAAATGCTTGACTGGTGTCAAATCAAATTATTTGTTGCTAAAAGAATTATAGGTGAGGTTAAAATCACGCCATAGGGCGCGCTGCCCACGCCTTTAGAATCGAGGCTAGCCTCATAATCAGACAAGTAGTGGATAGCTGTAACAGGAGCAGCATCGGATCATTCTTGCTATCGCCAGCCAGCTGCTAGTCACGCTTGACATACAAGAATTCCTGCTCCAACCACGCTCAGTATGCCTCGCAACACGCGAAACAGCCAGGAGGCAATGAGTCTCCCACCCGCCTTCTCCCATAATGCATTGGGTAGGTATCAATTAGGATTTCCACTGACTTAGCAGTGTGACTGGGGCTTGGTTGTGGTGACAGGTCTGCCATCAAAACCGCTGCTAATGGCAAGTAAGTACCTCCCACCAACCAAGCACCAAATGCCAAAACTTATCTATGGTGATGAGTTTAAGCAAAAGTAAACTAGAACGGTTTTTCATCGTCAACGGACGCTTACCGTTCAATCGCTTTCGCCAGCAGAGGAGTGACAACCACACTCACTTGATGATGAACTTTTGCCGCAACATGAAGACAATCTTGTGCTGATGTTGAACTAGCAAGAAGAGAATCAAGAAGGTAGGAAAATAGATGCAGAGAATACGCATGGCTTGAGATCTAATTGAAACAACAGAGCTATTAGTGGAATGCCTGTGATGTTTTGACGATCCTAACCAAAGGCGGACGACAAGGGAACAAGGGGCCCTTTGTATTCCAAAGATAATTCCTAGATATGGTTGTGTCCAGTTCGCTTCAAAACCACATGTATGTCTTTCAATTCATATCTTTCTCTTTCAGATTTCTTTCCTTCTATTTGAATTCCACCTTGCTCTGACATCTTTTCTTTACTTTTTCATAATATTTTACAAGCCTATACAATTATTTCTATACTTCAACAAATAAAACTGAAAATCCAGGACATCCGAAACAAACAAGCGCTTGAGCTTATGGGATGATCCTGATTACGTGTGTTTTTTCTTTCTTATTCACAACATTATTTATTCTACATGATTAATATTGATATGATGGTCAAAAATATCTATCTATCTACTTCAAAATGCCATTATTCTTGTTCCTGAAACATTAAACAAGCAGTTGTAATTACGGTTACACTTTTGATAATAAATGGAGACTCTATATTTCAAAACAATTCTGCGTGAGCATGACCAAGTACCCTTAGGATGTTTCAGAGCTTTCTTTCATTTACTGCACCCCCAATACTTCAGAACGGTCAGCCCCATTAAACAAGATCTTAAAAAAGGCAGTGTTTGAATGCGGCACTTTGATTGCATTACAAGACACAACAACACATTCAATGTTCACAAATATCCGACCGACCCAACCTAGCAGTATGCAGATAAAGCTGTGGTTTACATGGTAACTCCACACTACCTGATTTTGATGTTCGTTTCACGGGTGAAAAAGACAGATTCTTCAGCCTGATTCTCATTTGCTGTTTTAGATTTGTTGACAACAACAAACGCCAATTTTCCACCGCTGACAGAATGGAACGAGGGCAAGGCAAAGGAACACGAGGAACAAGCAGGTCCAGAGATTGACTACAAATAAACACACATAAACTTAGTTATTTACAATGTATGGATTTGGGCCTATGCATTGATGATCAGAGCAAAAGACTAATGAACTGCATGTTTCTTTGTTTCAGCATTGACTAGTGTATTTCACTGCATAATGGCAGTCCATCTTGAGTTGCTTGCAACAGAGCAATTCATACAGTCTGACACAGTAACTGCCAAACACACATCATCCGATTCACGTGATTTTACTTGTACTGTAGCCAGGATTGAGTCGATTATTTTTAACAAGAAACTAGTTACGACCCAGAGACCTACCTCTATCACGAACACTCAATGCTTTACTAGTAGCTATCAAGTTCAGCACTAGATGCAGGTTAAATTACCTTGAGATTCTTGCAAATGCTCAAGCGACGCTTCATATCATCAGGTATGGCATGACGCCAGTTGGAACAGACAGCTTTCTGCAAGTGTTCCGCATATTGATGCAGCAAATGAGGCGAGACAAGTGGAGCATATGGTTGGGTACCATCTGTTTCATCAAAGTCCAATGATCCATTGGCTGATGCTACAGCAGAGACAAACGAGCCGGTTGAACCAGTCCTTAATGACATATTGGAGGCCGTCTTCTTTGTTACCATGGCATCAACTTCCTCAAGCCTATAGAATATCAAAATCAAACATCACAATTAAAAACTGGTAATGTCGAAATCAAGAATTAGCATATTCAATATTAAAAAATTTCTGCTCCTTTTGAAAAAAAAATCATACTGATAATGCAATTAAAAAGTAACGCAAATAAAACAAAATAAAATAAATAAATAAAATATTTTAAATAAAATAATATCATTCAAGTAGAATGTAGATCATGCAGACCTATACACTTTCAATTGAGACTAGTGCATCAATCTGGATCGGTGAGAAATAAATAAGAGATCCTAAGGCTCTCTATATCGGGGATTGCATATTGCAGAACCTAATTTACTCTCGTACCGTAGAGGAACAGCAGACAAGACAGATAGGTGAACAACACAGCAGGAGGTGTGACTATAAGTAGCATAATTGGTTATCTGTGGTCACAAACCCGTCTTCTTCCTCTGTCGATAAGTCGCTTTCACACGAATAAAAGGTCATTTCGCTTTCCGTCCTGCTTATCTTTCCATAGCCCACTGAAGACGACAGCTGAGACCGAATGCTGGATTTCTTTCGAATGAATGAGATTGAAGGTGGCGTTCCTTTGTGCTGAAGTTCAGCACTGCGTGTTGTCTCTCTTCCTTTCAATACGGTCGCCGAGCCGTTAATGGCTACAAGTAAGGAACAACATAAACTAATAATGTTGCTTAAAAGCAAACAATTGACAAGATAACGTACTGCACTCTCCACAGTGAAGCACCAGAAGGAAGCCATGCAATAAATGCATAGCTGCATACTGCTGATCAAAGGTATGCTGATGAAACGTCTCTAAGAAAATACAGCTACGGCATCATTTGCTTACAAAACTGTTGCCATATTCTTGCTTGGAATTTTTGAATGCAATGAATGATATTTGATATTGCTGGACGTCTGTCCGTCCGTCTGCCTGTCTGGCTATCTGTTTGTTTGGCTGGCTGTTTGCTCTTTTGTTGTGTCGGCCTGATTGATGGAGGACATAGCATCTAAAGTGCCAGCTGAGAGCAAAGGGTTACATCCACGATATTCACCCTAATAACACAACCTTTTAAGCATGCCGCTCAATAGATTGAAAGGTCAAATATTTAGCAGCCTAATGAGCATACAATGTAACATGCTATCAGCTATGTGTGTACAGAAGGAGTCGCCATGTTGCTATAAACTGACCTCTATTTCCTTTACTGGATGCAGCAGCACCTCCATAGCTTGCAGAACGCTGATGTGAATGCGACGGCAAGTTGCTAATTGTTGCCCCGTGGAGACTGCTGCCGTATGAAGGAGAAGTAAGTAGGATGCTGTTCTTGCAAAATCGATCTTTCATTCGCATCTGCTTTTCGTGTGAACCTCCCCAAAGACTTTCACTGCCATATCGAGAGAATTTCGCTTCACCCGCATCAAGAGTGCTGGTTGTGAAGAAGCGAACACCGTTGACATTTGCACCAAAAAACAAACAGCCTCCAACACAACCACATATCTTAGAACGAGCACGATCCGACGCGAGTCTGGTCTGAAGCATGTCGGGATCCCAAAGGTACCACAGCCGCTTTGTCAACTTGTCGTGTGTTTTCAAAAACTGCTTTTGTTGAGTTCTGTGACTCTCGTCACTTGACAAACTGGCAACATCAAGAGTAACTGGTCCAAGCATAGCTGAAGCGACTTCAAGCCACTCATTGGAATGATAGGTGTGCTGGGAATTAGGGTCTGCTAGAAACACCTCATCAGGGCTGTTAGCAATCTGGATGTATTGTCGAATCGATATCTCGTTGACAAAAGCACTGGCTCCCTCAATAATGTTATTGGCATGAGAAGTACAAACTGACAATCTGACTGGCGAAATCTGAATGGCAAACAAGACAAAACATAAATGACAAGCTAGAAAATATTAGACAGGACAACTGTTAATCAACGTTATTAGTCTCCACTAAGCAAACCACATATAAACTACCATATATTGCCATTATGAATGCAAACATGTGCTAGCACAATGTCAAACCATTTAAAATAACAAGCACCATACCAAAAAAAAACAACATTAAACTCATCACCATAGATAAGTTGTTTTGGCATTGGTGCTTGGTTTTGGTGGGAGCTGCGTACAAGCGAA